>JAYESA010000004.1:67622116-67777116 GCA_036927795.1 Iris macrosiphon | reverse complement strand
AAAATAATAAACTAACATTTAATAATAATTAAATAATATAATAAATAATTATTCAACATGTATAATATTTAATTAATTATGAAATGAACAAAATACCCTCTCCTAGAAAATATGGTAGTGACACTAAGAAATGTCTCACGGTCCTAGGTTGAATAGGTACATTACAGAAGTATATAGAAAGAATACAAGAAAATAATATCATAGGATCTACTACAAGTTGGCAAGGTACACTTGTTTGGGTTCTAAGCTTTGTCAATTGCTTCTATAACAATGGAATCTCCAGGTACGCCTTCGGATGATGAAACAAATATCACGATTATTCTTAGAATACTTTAAATAGCTAGGATGGACTACCCATAAGTCCAATTTGGATACATGGGCAGAATTGACAGTTTAGGATCAAAGCGGGATCCACATGTGGCCCACTTCACACCAAAAAATGTACCAGAGATAAAGTTTTCCAAATTCATTAAAATTCGTGTCTATGAGTCCAGAATAATGATACAAACCCAACAAAACGTCCATAACTAGATTTTGATGAGCCAGTCACAAAATTACCCGTCAAGTGGAACCGTTGGGCCCATAAAATGGTGTTTCGTCAACATTTTCAGAATTGAACCAAACTTGGGACACAGGTCCAGCATAACATTGCGAATCTGATAGCGTAAGTTTTGTTGCAAAATGACAGACACACGCGAAATTAGAACGAGTATCAGAACAGGCTGATATGGTCTTTTTTGACGGATACACGTTGATTTCGGTATGTACGCACATCCAAATCAACTTCCGCAAAATCACACACGTCCGCCTTGACGATACACGCCTTTCGGTACAATTTGAACAAGACGAACTTGCCTCATTTAGTGGAATGCACCCCGTTTCAGGAAAATTTGTGTTTAAGAAATCAAGTGTTCGACGAATTTTAACAACAAATAAATTACAGCATACATCGAATTAAAATAATCTAATTGAAGATATTAAAACTCGGTTATGTTGTCTAAATTATTGTTCAAGTAGAATTTTAACATCGTATGTCGTTATGAAGATGACGGGACTCAAACACGTGTACTTGGAACAATTTATGTTCCTAAAAAATAAGTTATTTTTCTCTATTTGTGTAACAATTTACGATCGACACAGGACACGATACATTAAACTAATTACACAGGGTTCAAGGGGGTCATGTGATCTATGCATAGGACTCGACGGTTCACTGTTTGGATTACTGTGTATGGAGATACAAGGGCGAGAAGTAGAGTACCTCATTTTTCCTGCTGCTCGAGGATTTTCGGCAGCTGTTCGTGCGGCGGCGTATTACAACACTAGTGATGGTCAATGGTGGTCGGCGGCGTGCTTCTGAGGTAGGGGATATGATGGTGGTTGGTCTCTCCTATTTTGGTATTTATATAAGGTGAAGGGAAGGGAGTTACAGGGAGAGGAAATGAGGGGTTCGACGTCGGTTGGGGAGGGGAAGGGATCGGTCGGACTAGGGGTTAGAGGAGAGTACTATAGTAGTAGGGTTAGTGGGTTATCCGGTGAGCAGGTCTGTGGGTTTGGGTGCGGGTTCGGGTGTAGATTTGGTTTAGTTTGGGTTGGTTTGATAATTAACCATATATATATATATATATATATATATATATATATATATTTATATATGGCCATCTAAAAATAGTTTTGGGCCTTAATAAAATCCAAAAAAATTCTATAATACTCTAAAAATAGTTGTACACCCAAAAATATATATTTTGCACTATATTAGTAATTAATTGAATACACATAATTATAAATCCATGAATATTATATATTTAAATGGCTAAAAATTATAGAAAATTCTTCCTTAATTTTAGTAATTCATAATACCAATAATTAAAATTATAAAATTTAATTCTAGAAAATTAGGGTATTTACAATCTACCCGCCATAAAAGGATTGTGTCCTCGCAATTAAGAAAACGAAACGTAACAGGTCAAGAAATGTTTCCTCTAGAAGAGAGGACGCGGTTGCAAGACATGTTTGTTGAAGCATGACCCAAAGGATAAGGGACCATGAAATAGGAAAAATTGAGCGGAAGGGTGAGGGTTTTGTTCAAGCAGAACACGTAGGAAAGGAATAAAAATATTTTTCTAGGCAATGAGAGATAAGTAACACAAGAGTAAAGGAGTCTAATTAAAGCGAGGATCCACTACAACTTCTGAAAACTTGGGTACCACTTACATATTACTACTCTAGACCAACCAGTTCGTGCTAAGATAATACTAGGTATAGGCTAAGAAATGGAACTAATAGGCACATGCTAAAGTATTACTAGGGATATTCTCTACTATATCTAGCTATGACAAAACTAAATCTTACTAATATTCGCTACTCCTCGAGTCTGTGCCTCCTCCCCAGTCATCGCAAAAGCCTATCTACGTCACTGTAGTGGTGCCCTCTGCTGTTGCCGGGCCTGCTGGAAGAGTGCTGCCTGTGGTGCCAAGGGTGGCCTTGGCTGATATCCTTCCGGTGCTGATGGTCTGACTCCTCTAACCTCTGTTTGTGGTGCTCCCAGTGCTGGATAAGATGGCCTAGGTGGCTGCTGGGCCGGTCTTGGTACTGGTAAAGCTTGTTGGTTTACCATTGGTGCTCCCTCTCGACGGTCAGGGCAATCCTTAGCATAATATTGGCTAGATTCGCAAACCAAGCATAGTCCCAACTTGTGTCTGCACTTGCTCTCGTAATGACCTTGCTTGCCATAATATTGGCATATTGGCAGTGCCTGCGGAGCTGCTCTGGGTGGCTAGTGCATGTAAGGTCTCTTTGAAGCTTCTTCCTGTGGTGCTCTGACTGGTGCTGATGTGAATGGTCATTTTTGGTTGGACTATCTCCTGGTGACGCGCTCCATGCGTCGGGCTGCAGTAAGGAAGTCCGTATAAGAAGTAGGTGCAACGGAGCCGATTAATCTCTGTAGCTCAAAGCTAAGTCCATCAAAGAACTTCTTTGCCTTCTCATCTTCTGTTAAAATCAGAGTAGGGGCGAAGCGACTCAACCGATAAACTCTGCATTATACTCTTCTACTGTCATGTTGCCTTGAGTGAGGTGGTTAAACTTATCCCTAAGTTCTGCTCTGGCAATGGCTGGAATATACATCTCCTTGAAGAGTCTAGAGAACTCTTCCCAAGTGACTCGGTCTGGTCTGAGTCATCTCTCCTAGATAGCCACCAGTGATGGGCATTGCCCATCAACTGCATCCTGACGGTAGTCATCCAACGCTCCCTCGGAAGCTCAGTTGCTTCTAATTGGTGTTGAGTTTTTGTGTGCCACTCCTGAACTTCAGTGGGCTCCTCCTTGCCAGAAAATGTATAGGGCTTCAGCCTGCTCCAGTGCGGTCACTATGCTATTCCTCAGGTTCTCTGCCTGGTGAAGCTGAGCCTATTGATGAATATGTTATTGTGCTTGCATAATTGCGTATAATATTTAAAATATCTATTATCCATATATAGGTTGTACTGGTAGGAAAAACGGGCATCGGTGGAGAAAACTGAGGCGGTGGTGGAATATCGTCTCGCCGGAACCTCGAGGCGTGCTGATCTGCTTGATTGCTTTGTTGAGTGATGGATCTCTACCTAATGGTGTCACCCAATCGTCGTAGGTGACCACAGCACCTTGTGGTGTACCCACGGGGGTCTCATCGCTGGCTCATGGATCCATTACTCTTTATTTAAAGTAAACAATGAGAATTGCACAGAGGAATCAAGATATGATTCAAGTCAAGAAATTATTTTGAAGTCGATATAGAGGTCAAGAACAGATCAACTAGTTGATGTGATCCTATAATTTATCATATCCTAATTGCAGACTTGCTCGGTTCCTTATTTAAAACTGAAACAATATAGTCGTAGACTTGCATAGGACACCACAAAAATAATGTCACGTCCCAGTCCCAAAATACCTAGGGACTACCCATGTGGCAATGGCCAGCAACACAACTCCAATAGACAAATCCAATTTAATAGACCCGTTAGAGTGCACTTAAGCTGTAATAAATATAAATATAGCCTACACCATCTATCATAGTATAATTTTAATCTCATCCATAGAAAGTAAGCACAATTCAATATGATAGACTAGTCAAGATAATAGATAAAAAATAGTCCATCATCAAGTCAACATAAGTAGTGTTTCGGAGAACAACCCGACAAAATAAGAAAAGAGAATAACATCAATACATATGTCCATAACTCCATATATGAAATAATAATGAGCATAAATAACTGAGTATGAAACTGAATACTTAGGAGAAATCCTCTGGCACAACCTCGTCCTCTGGTACTAGTACTGTTCCAACGTCAGCTCATGTCCCGTAAACCTCGGGGTAATCCTCCTCTGCTGAACTTGGAGACATAATTCGGATCCAGGCCTTCAGGGGACACAGCAAGGTACAAGAAACACTCAAGCCAAATAAAATGCAGTAAATATAAATAGATCCTCAGGGCAAGCTATGTAACCAGCTATATAAAATACAAATGAGAGCATCACTAGTACTCAGGCTGAGACCACCACAGGCTCTGTGTCGGGGAGCCCATAGCAGCAAGTAGTATCACGACTCCAGTATAAGTGCCAAATCAAGTAGTATCATATATTTTAGTAGTATATATATAATCATCCTGTAGCCTGTGTGTCTCTCCCCATCCAATGTAACCTCATATCTCATGTACACAATGTCTCATGTCCATAACACGCAAGATCATGAACTCTATCTAGTACAACGAATCATAATGATGTCTCTATTTATGCAAGTCTCATATCATGAATCCTGTAAGAATATATAGAATCACCATGAATAACTCAGGAAAGATTTTTTCACATAAAATAGTATCAAGTGTCCTATGGTATGACGTACTTGGTAAAGCAAGCACGTAAAAATATAGGATCGTGGAATTAATTCTCTAAATAACGTTACGCGACTCATGTACGACATCGACACCCAAATCTTGTTCGGAGGCTAGCAATATCTCAGAGTTTTAGGTTGAACAAGTATAACACAAAAGTATATAGAAAGAATATAAGCAAATAAGATCACAAGATCTAGTGCAAGTTGGCAATGTACACTTGTTTGGGTTCTAAGCTCCGTCAATTGCTCCTGTAACAGTAGAATCTCCAGGTACCCACCGGACGCTAAAACAAACATTACCATTGTTCTCAGAATACTTGAAATAGCTAGGATTGACTACCCATAAGTCCAATTTTAACACAGGGGTAGAATTAGCAGTTTTGGGTCAAAGCGAGTTCCACACGTGGCCCACTTCGTACCGAAAAATATGTCAGAGATAAAATTTTCTAAATTTATCAAACTTAGTGTCTATAAGTCCAGAACGATGATACAAACCCAACGGAACATCCAGAACTGGATTCCGATGAGCCGGTCACGAAATCACCCATTAAGTAGAACCGTAGGACCCACGAAATGGTGTTTCGTCAATGTTCTTAGAATCGAACTACACTTGGGTCACAGGTCCATCATAATGCAATAAATCTGATAGCACAAGTTTTATTGCAAAAAAATAGGCACACACAAAATTAGGACAAATGTCAGAACAGGTCGATACGATATTTTTTGACGGATACGTATTGATTCCAGTGTGCACGCACTTCTAAATCTACTTCCGCGAAATCCCACACGTCCACATTGATGATATACGCCTTTCGGTAAAATTTACACACGAAGAAGTGACCTTGTTTAGCGGGACGCACCTCTTCTCAAGAACATTCGGGTTTAAGAAACCAAGTTTTTGAGTAATTTTAACAGCAAATAAATCACATCATACATCGAATTAAAATAAACTAATTGAAGAGAATAAAACTCGGTTATGTTGTCTAAATTACTGTTCAAGTAGAATTTTAACATTGTGTGCCGTTATGAAGATAACGAGGCTCAAACACACATGCTTGGAACAGTTTCTGTTCCTAAAAAACAAGTCATTTTTCTATGTTTTGTGTCACGATTTACGATCGACATAGGATATGATATACTAAACTAATTACATAGGGTTCAACGGGATCATGTGGTCTTCACATAGGACTCGATGGTTCACTGTTTGTATTACTGTATAGGGTAACTCATTACTGCTGCAGCTCAAGGATTTTGGGCGGTTGTTCATACGGGATCTTGCGACGGCGTTTGACGGCAGCGGCGGTGGTCGACGACGTGCTTCTGAGGTAGGGGATATGATGTAGGTTGGTCTCTGCTATTATGGTGTTTATATAGTATAAAGGGGAGGGAGTTACAGGGAGATGAAAAAAGGGTTCGACGTCGGTTTCGGGGGAGGGGAAGAGATCGGTGGGGCTAGGGGTTAGGGCAGAGTACTATAGCAATAGGGTTAGTGGGTTATCGGGTGAGCGGGTCTATGGGTTTGGGTATGGGTTAGGGTCTAGGTTTGGTTTAGTTTGGGTTGGTTTGGTTTAGTTTGGGTTGGTTTGGTTTGGTTTGGGTTGGTTTGGTTTGGGTTGGTTTGATAATTAACCATATATATACGTATATATGGCCATATAAAAATAGTTTTGGACATCAATAAAATCCAAAATAATTATATAATACTCTAAAATTAGTTGTACACCCAAAAATATATTTTCTGCACTATATTAATAATTAATTAAATACACATAATTATAAATCCATGAATATTATATATTATAAATAGCTAAAAATTAAAGAAAATTCTCCTTTAATCTCAGTAATTCATAGTACCAATAATTAAATTTATAAAATTTAGTTATAAAAATTAGGGTATTTAAAAAACTTCTCCAGAAGTGGGACATGAAGTGACTATCTCGATCCGAGACTATGCTCACAGGAACTCCATATAATTTGACTATGTGACGCACATACATCTCTATGAGCTTCGCCGTAGATGTACCCACATTGAATGGCAGAAAGTGGGCTAATTTGGTCAACCTATCTACGATGACCCAAATCGCTTCTTTACCTTTTGGAGAACACGAAAGTCCTGAAACAAAGTCCATCGTCACGTGCTCCCATTTCTACTCTGGAATGGGTAAAGGCTGACGCAATCAACCTGACCTCTGTCTCTCTGCCTTTACCTGCTGATATACTAATCATCTATATACGAAACTAGCTACCTCCCACTTTATACCATACCACCAAACATGCTCTCTTATGTCCCTATACATCTTGTTGGCAACATGATGCATAGAGTATTGAGATCGATGTGTCTTCTGAAGTATCTCCTCGTGCAACGCTCTACTCGGTACATACAATCTGGTACCATGACGTAATAATTTATCATCTGCAATACCGAAGTCCTCTGCCAATCCCATTCAGACTTATTCTCTAATGTGCTCAGAGACTCATCCTCAAACTGTACCACTCTGATCCCGTCCATCAGCTCTGACTGTACCTGAAGTCCCCACATCTGTGATGAAACTCCATGAACTAATACCGCAATACCCAAGCTATCAAGATCGGCCAATAAATATATGTCCCTTGTCAAATACATAGCCACTGGATATATGGTCAAGGCATCTGCGACTACGTTGGCCTTCCCTGGATGGTACTGCAAAGCAATATCGAAGTCCTTCATCAACTCCATGTAAACCCCCCCCCAACCAATTTAGGTATTAATTGTAATTTTAAAACTGAGACTAGGGACAAACCGAGATAATTAAATTATGGGAGACTATTTTATTAGGTACCCTCTGACCATATTGCAGCCATAGCTACGTGATATGAATTAACGTCGCCTCGCGCAGTTAATTTTATAAACTAGTTAATTGATTATAGCTAAATTCACCTCAACTAGGCCTGACCAAACCCGACCCTTAGACCCTGGCCGGCCCAACCCCCAAGACCAAGCCCGAAGTCATTCCCTATATAAATACTTAACTTCTCCATTTGAAACCCTAAACCAACAAAGCCTCACCAAAACCCTAACCCTAGCCGAATACTCCTCCTCCTTTGCACCAACCATCATCACCACCCCCCATATATTGCCGACCACCACCCTCCAGATATTGCCGACCGCCACCCCCATATATTGCCGACCGCTGCCCCCCATACACAGCCGACCACCGCCCCATACACAGCCGACCACCCCCATATATTGCCGACCACTGCCCCCATACACAGCCGACCACTGCCCCATACACAACCGACCACCCCCATACACAGCCGACCACCACCCCCATACACAGCCGACCACCGCCCATACACAGCCGACAACCCCCCATACACAGCCAGCGGCCACCCCGTACACCCCCGACCCGCTGCCCCCGTGCACCACTGCCGCACCCGCTACCGTTCTGCCGCCACTGCTACAGCCTCGCCGGAGTACGTCTCAATGAGAGAAGACCCTGTCCGAGCAAGCCACGTAGAGGTAACCATATTAAACCCCGTTTCTTCATGTTAATATCGTAGTACCGCATCGACGTATCAAGAAATATGGATATCAAGCACAACCACTAATTATGTGTAAATTGGATTAATGAATAATAAGGTTTAGAATCTGTTTATTGACTAGCATAACACCAAGGACTAACATTTACCCTAAAACCTGTACATAAACCACGGGTAATGAACATAGAAACCAATGAGCATGTGTTCGCCAGAACAGTGATCGTAGTCAACCCGTAACTTGAAATTATTATCTCAAGGGCCGGGATGATCGAGTACAGAACACGTTTGCACCTTAGCTACACGCACATGTGAAGCTGCATTCGAGCAGACGTGAACTTGAGATAATATTCAAACGTCGCATCATAGTCGTGTACAATTAATGTTTAGCGTCTGATATTAGAATGTTATATTATATTGTGTTTAGGACCTTTGAATCAGCCATGAGATATTACAGGAACCAGCTTCTGGCATTCCCAACTTCAGGACACAGGCAAGATACCTTGCTATATTTACTGTCTAATTTAAATATGTATAAGTTGTGTTGTATTCTTGTTGCTCGTAAATTATACAACTGTGCGCGTCCGAGTTGTCTCGGGTGCATTCGACGGGTACGTCGATGTTAGTATATATATGGACTTAGCTCTTAGCAGACTCAACCCATTGGACGATACTTTGTTATTGTCTGAGACCTGACACCTTATACGGGCACTGAGATATATTCATATTGGGATGCGGGATTGCGCACTCGACTAGCTATCGTTGCGTATTACCTATATCACGGTTAGTATGTAGTCAGGATATAGTTTAGAGACTTGGCATATAGATACATGGTGTCATGCCCCAGTCCCAAAATACCGAGGGACTAGACACGTGGCAATGGCCAGCAGTACGCACCGATGGACAAACCCAATTTAATGGATCCATCGGGGCATACTTAAGCTGTAAAATCAAGTCTACGACAATCATGGCACAACTAATCTCATCCACACAAGATATAAAATATGATCCACATAATCAATAAGGAATGTAAATCATCAGCAAGTCTCAACAAAGTGCTTCGGGGAACAACCCGATAAAATATCTGTTACAAAGGATCAACAGACTAGAATATAAATGACTGAAATAAATAAATAAATACTAAGCATAACACATGGATGCTCAGGCCAAGTCCTCAGCTAATACCTCGTCCTCAGATGGCGGTACAGCTCCCGTATCAGCTCCTGATGCGGTCCCGTATACCTCGGGATAAATCTCGTCTGCAAATCCTAGGGACATAATCCGGATCCAGGTCCTCAGGGGACATAGCAAGGTACAAGAAAGCTCATGCCAAAATAAATACAGTGCAGCAATAATGAAATAAGCAGGGTAAGTATGTAACATCTGTATAAAATGCAAGAGAGAATATCAATAGTACACAGGTTGAACAACTACAAGCTCTGTGTAGGGGAGCCGGTAGCAGTAGTGTAGGGGAGCCGGTAGCAGTGGTGTCAAGAGGTAGCCTAGCTCAGGGGAGACTGAGTAGCCGGCATAACATAATCAACCTGTAGCCTGTGGGTCTCTCCAGCAATAGATGGAACAATAAGGGAATACTAAAATAACCAGATAAGTGATATGCAAGATGAGAGCAGCACTAGAACTCAGGCTGAAGCATACTACAAGCTCTGTGTAGGGGAGCCGATAGCAGCAGTAATAATGAGTAATGGGCCAAGCTCGGGCTTCAGAGTCTTGGGCCTCACAATAGTAGGGGTGTATATATATGATCAGCCTGTAGTCTGTGTGTCTCTCCCCACCCAATGTAACTACACAAATCATGAACATAACGTCTCACGTCCATGTCAGCGGGGTCATAACTAATGCACAAGTCATAATGTATCTAGAATATAGAATCTATGTCAAGTCCTATACAATATCACCTCGAACATCTCGGGAAGATCCTGTCTCATGATCAGTGTCCAGTGTCCTGGGTCAAAGTGTACTTGGTAAGACAAGTACGAGAAGATAAAGTGTCACGTATGTCCATATCTAGATGACATTACCCAACATCGGGTACGATGTGGGCACCCGACTGATAATCGGATGCTAAGTATGTCAAACGGTCCTAGGTTAAGCATGCACAGTAATAATATGAAGCAAGGAAAATATATAACAATACTGCAGAGTTTGGCAAGGTACACTTGCCTGATGTTTGAATATCCACTGTCGTCCTCGTATCGGTGGAACCGGTAGGTGCTACTCCAAAAGCTGTAATAAATATCACCAACAGTCTCAGAAGATGTCAAACTGCTAGAAATGCCTGTCCTTACGCCCAATTTGGACACAGGGGCAAAAAGGTCATTTTCGGGCCAAAGCGAGTTCCATATGTGGGCCCGCTTTGCACCGAAAAGCGTGTCAGGGTCAAAGGTCTCCAAATTCCTCAAACTCAGTGTCTACAAGTCAGGAACGATGATACGAACCCAACGGAACTTCCAGAATTGGATTCCGATGAGCCGATCACAAAATCACCTGTCAAGTGGAGCCGGTGGGGCCCACGATACGTGATTTTGTCAACGTTCTCAGAATCGAACCAAACTTGGCTCACAGGACTAGCATATTGCTACGGATCCGATGGCATAAGTTTTGTCTCGATCCGACGTGTGTACACGAAGTTACAGCATGATCCAGAATGGACGGATACGGGGTATCGTCGGTGGATACGCGTTGATTCTGGGGTGTACGCACCTCCGAATCGACTTCTGCGAAATCCTACACGACCGTATCAACGTCGCTCACAGTTCGGTAAAGATCGCGTGCATATTTAAATGTTGTTTTTTTCCGGGGTGAAACAGGGCGTTGTTTTTTTCCTGTTTTGGATCGCGGTGTGCGATCACCACAGGTCGCGATGCACCGAGCGAGTTACACGGGCACCGAGAGGGTTATACAGTCTACGCATAGCAACTGACGGAAACTAAAATGGAGTTTCGATGAGGAAGAAATCGGTACGTGAACAGGGATTCGTGAGTTCTGAATTCTGAGTGTCCGAAAGCCAAATTGACGTCCTCCGATCAGGTTGCTGTGACCGTGGGTACAGGCTAGGTTTTTCGATCGTGACCGCGATGGGGCTGGGTCAACTCCGAGGCGGGGTCGACCAGCGGGGCGGCGATCTCGGTCGGCTGATGCGGCATTGTTGGGTCAGGGAGGAAGGCGTCGACGTCACGGCGGGGTTGCTGTCGACGCTGTTTGATTTGGGGGGGGGGACCCGACTGATCGCCTCTGCGAAGTCGGACACCGGGGACGGCGGGGTTGCTGTCGGGTCTGGGAGGAATTCGAGTGGCTGTGAGGCGGCGGCGTCTGGGGGTCTTGAGGGGAAGTCGGCGTTCGAAGGTTGGGGGAAGTCGGCATTCGAAGGTTGGGGGAAGTCGGCGTCTCGCGGGAACGGGGGTCAGCGGCGGCGGCTGATCACGGCGTCGGCGGCGAGAATGATGGCTGTGGATGGCGGCGGTACGGATCCCTAGGCTAGCTTAAATAGCCGCTACAGTATTCCTGCGGGTAGGGTTTTGCCAACGGGTCGGGTCCTCAATTTGGTTTGGTTCGGTTTAAAAAAATCGAAACGTTTTATAGGCTTTAAACGCGTCTCTGAAGTCCAAATAATTCCCCGAAAAATACCACCTGTCCGGCTTTCCATTGTGCATCATAATATTTTATTTCCAGAATATTTTAACAACATTAGCCACTCTTAAAATAATTTAAATCACAATCATCTTCGCTTTAAATTTCCAGAAAATACCAAAAATTCGGGATAACTCTTTTTAAAATTATTCTCAAAAATTCAGGGTGTTTACAATCTTCCCTCCTTAAAAGGATTGCGTCCTCGCAATCAAAGAATAAGCTACCTAAGAAAGAATTATGGAATTACATGTTTGCTTAGTTTACAACTGCCTCCTCGAATAAGTGGGGGTATCGCTGGCGCATACTATCTTCTCGTTCCCAAGTCGATTCGCCAGAGGATTGATGTTTCCAAGCTACACGGACCAGTCTGAGTGTCTTTCCCCGTAATGTCTTCTCACTGACGTCGAGGATGCCAACTGGTTGTTCCTCATATCTCAAGCTTGGGCCTACTGCGATCTCTGAATGATCGACTACGTGACTTGGGTCGGTCACGTACCTTCGCAGCTGTGAGACGTGGAATACGTCATGCACTCCTTCTAAGGATGGAGGTAATGCAAGACGATAAGCCACCTCACCGACGCGCTCTAGGATGTCAAATGGCCCAATATACCTTGGGCTCAGCTTACCTCTGCTCCCGAATCTGATAGTACCACGAGTGGGCGAAATCCTCAAGAATACGTGATCTTCTTCCTTGAACTCTAGGGGACGTCTGTGCGTATCTACCCAATGCTTTTGTCGGTCCTGAGCTGCTCGAAGATGATTCTGAATCTGTTTTACCTTCTCCACTGTCTGCGTTACCAATTCTGGACCCAGTATTTGACGTTCACCAACGTCACTCCAATATATAGGCGATCTGCACTTCCTTCCGTATAAAGCTTCAAATGGTGCCATCTGGATGTTGGCCTGATAACTGTTATTGTAGGAGAACTCTACCAAGTGTAAATGATCTTCCCAAGATCCTCCAAAGTCTAGCATACATGATCGTAACATATCTTCCAAGATCTGAATGGTGCGCTCCGATTGGCCATCTGTCTGCGGGTGGTAAGCCATGCTGAATTTGAGTCTGGTGCCCAGACTCTCTTGCATGCTTCTCCAGAAGTGAGAGGTAAATCTCGAATCTTGATCCGATACAATACTAACAGGCACTCCATGTAATTTGACGATTTATCGCATATACATGTCGGCTAGTACCTCTGTGGACTGTCCAACTCTAAATGGCAAGAAGTGTGCCGATTTAGTGAGTCTATCCACGATAACCCATACTGTATCTCTTCCGCTGGGGCTCCTTGGAAATCCTGTGACAAAATCCATCGTGATATGCTCCCACTTCCATTCTGGTATAGGAAGTGGTTGTAGCATACCTGCAGTCCTCTGATGCTCAGCCTTTACTTGCTGACATACTAAGCATTTAGCTACAAATCTTTTGATCTCTCTTTTCATTCCATGCCACCAGTAATATTGTCTCAAGTCTCGATACATCTTGGTTCCTCCTGGGTGAACAGAGTACATAGAGCTATGTGCTTCCGTCATCAACTCCTGTCTCAATTCTCTATTTGGAACATACAAGCGATTTCCAAACCTCAATGTCCCGTCTTCGTGTATGCGAAGTCCTGTCTGCATGCCTGCTTCTGTCCTCTCTTTGAGTCTTCGGAATCTAGCATCGGTTGGCAATGCCTCCTTAATCTTCTCCACGAGTGATGACTGAATCTCAAGGTTAGCCATCAAGCCATTATGTCCCGGTAAAACCACTTCTATCTGTAGCTCCTGTAAATCTCTCAATAACTCGGGCTGCATCGCCAAGAAATAAGCCGTAGGCTTTCTGCTGAGTGCGTCTGCAACAACATTCGCCCTTCCCGGATGGTACTACAGATCGATGTCAAAATCTACCATCAGTTCCAGCCAGCGTCTCTGCCTCATGTTAAGCTCCTTCTGAGTATATACATACTTCAGACTTTTGTGATCAGTAAAGATTTCTACCCTCTCTCCATAAAGATAGTGCCTCCATATCTTCAATGCAAATATAACTGCTGCTAGCTCCAGATCATGTGTTGGGTAGTTCTTCTCGTGGACCTTCAACTGTCTTGACGCATAAGCAATAACCTTGCCATGTTGCATCAAAACACATCCTAGTCCACTGCCTGATGCATCACTGTAAACAATAAAACCTCCTGACCCTGAAGAAAGAGTCAAGACAGGTGCTGTTGTTAATCTTCTCTTCAGTTCTTCGAAGGCCTTCTGGCAGTCCTCTGACCATGTAAACTCCTGGTCCTTTCGTGTCAGCTTCGTCATTGGTTCTGCAATCCTTGAGAAATTTTCTACGAACCTTCGGTAATATCCTGCAAGTCCGAGACAACTTCTTACCTCTGCAACTAATGTGGGTATAGGCCAAGTCTTAATTGCTGGAACCTTCTCTGGATCCACTAAAAGTCCTTCTCCTGATATGATGTATCCCAAGAAAGGCACTTTGTCCATACAGAACTCATACTTACTGAGTTTGGCATATAACTTCTCTTGCCTCAAGGTCTCTAACACGATTCTGAGATGCTCCTCGTGCTCTTCAGGGCTCTTGGAATATATGAGAATGTCATCAATGAACACCACTACAAATTTATCCAAGAACTGATGAAAGACTCTGTTCATTAAGCTCATAAACACTGCTGGCACATTGGTTAAACCAAACGACATCACCAAGAACTCATAATGCCCATACTTCGTCCTAAAAGCTGTCTTCGGGATGTCTTCCTTCCTCACCTTGATCTGATGATAGCCGGATCTAAGGTCAATCTTCGAGAATACCCTTGCACCACTCAATTGATCGAATAGATCATCAATGCATGGTAAGGGATACCGGTTCTTGATGGTTACAGCATTTAGTGCCCTGTAATCAATGCACAACCGTACTGTTCCATCCTTCTTCGGCACAAATAATATGGGTGCTCCCCAAGGTGAAATACTGGGCCGAATGAAACCCTTCTCCAAAAGATCATCAACTTGTGCTTTCAACTCCACTAACTCCTTAGGTGCTAGCCGATAGACTGATGAAGTGATAGGCTCTGCTCCTGGAGTTAAGTCTATTGTGAATTCTATTTCCCGATCAGGTGGTAAACCTGGAAGATCATCAGGAAATACATCCACAAATTCTGAGATAACTCTTGGGTAACCTGTCTCTCCTTCTACAGATAGTACCCTAAGAGTAGGCTGAACTCCTTGCTCTACTGCTCCTCGAATAAATTTGAATTCCGGATGTCCAAGCGGTCTAAATATAACCTTTCCAAGCCGACAATCAAGAGTCGCATGGTACTGACTTAACCAGTCCATACCAAGTACAACGTCATAGTCAGGCATAGAAAAGATCAGAAACTGCGCTCGCATCTCTCGGCCACATACGATTACAGAACATGACCTACAGACGTCACTAACCGGAATAATTCCACCTCCCGTAAGAATCCTCCTCATCTTAGGAAGGGGTGCGGTAGATACTCTATAGGTGGCTACAAAGCTAGCTGCTATAAATGAATACGATGCTCCAGAATCAAATAATGCTACTGCTGGTAATGAAGCTACTAGAATAGTACCTGCGATGACCTCGCCTGCTGTAGCCTCCTCCTCAACAGCTAAAGTGAATGCCTGTCCTCGTCCCTGTGCTGGGCCTCGCTGTTGTTGAGCCTGCTGAAATAAAGCTGCCTGTGGTGCCAGGGGTGGTCTCTGCTGGTTCCATCCTGGGGCTGGTGGTCTGACTCCACCAACTCCTGTCTGCTGTGTTCCTACTGCTGGATACGCTGGTCGTGGTGCAGGCAAAGCTAATCTGGGTGCTCCCTCTCTGCGCTCGGTGTACTCTCTGGTCTGATGCTGGTTGGAACCGCAAGCTAGGCAGAGTCCTAACTTGCGTCTGCATTCTCTCTCAATGTGACCTATCTTGCCGCAGTGGTGACAAGTAGGGAGAGATATGGCCCTGTGTGCTGTCCTCTCAGGCATACTCCTCTGGGTCCGCTTTGCTGAATCCCCATGTCGTGTCCTCGATGGTGCTGATGTGATATGCCTCTTCAGGGTCGACTCTCTTCTAGTAACGCGCTCCATGCGTCTGGCTGCTGCAAGGAGGTCGGTATAAGATGTAGGTGCTATCGATCCGATCAATCTCTGAAGCTCAAACTTTAACCCGTCGAAGAACTTCTCTGCTTTTTCTTCCTCCGTCGAAATCAATGTTGGAGCAAAGTGGCTCAGGCGAATAAATTCTGCATTGTATTCTTCCACTGTCATGTTGCCTTGGATAAGGCGGTTGAATCTGTCTCTGAGCTCTGATCGTGCTACTGCAGGAATATACATCTCTTTGAAGAGTCTGGAGAACTCTTCCCAAGTGACTCGGTCCTGCCCGAGCCTCCTCTCCTCTGCTAACCACCAGTGATGTGCATTCTCAGTTAACTGCATTCTGACCGCAGTCATCCACTTCTCTCTCGGAAGTTCAGTGGCTTCCAACTGATACTGTACGTTTGTGAGCCATTTATGAACTTCTGTTGGCCCCTCTTTACCAGAAAATATACGAGGCTTGAGATGACGGAAGTCGGTAATAGATCCCGTCGCTGTTCGCCTCGTTGGTGGATTTGCCTGCTCCAATCAGGATACCAGGCTGGTTCTCAGATACTCGACCTCCTGCCGATGGGCTTCTTACGAAATCTGTTGCTGGGCTTGCATCATAGCATACATCATCTGGAATATCTGTTGCCCGTCCATGGCTTGCCCTGGCGGGAAAACTGGCATCTGCGGAGTGAACTGTGGTGGAGGTGGGATGTTATCTCTTCGGAACCTTGGATTAGGCTATCCGGTTTGATCGCTCTGCGATGCTGGTCCTCCACTCCCTGGAGTCACTCCATCTCCATAAGTAACCACAGCGTCGTGTGGTGTATCCAAAGGAATCTCGTCTCCGTTCCTTGGATCCATTTCTCTGCAACCAAAATATAAACTGTAAGAACGCTCAGAGGAATCAATACAGGATACAGTTCAAGTAACAATTTCGAGTTCGATATAGGGTTCAATAATGGTTTAAATAATGGATGAGATCCTAGAACTTATCCTATCCTTAGGGCAGGCTGGTTCGGTCCCTAAGTTGAAACCGGACAATTTAGTCTGAGGACCTGCATGGGCCACCACAAAAACTATGTCACGCCCCAGTCCCAAAATACCGAGGGACTAGACACGTGGCAATGGCCAGCAGTACGCACCGATGGACAAACCCAATTTAATGGATCCATCGGGGCATACTTAAGCTGTAAAATCAAGTCTACGACAATCATGGCACAACTAATCTCATCCACACAAGATATAAAATATGATCCACAGAATCAATAAGAAATGTAAATCATCAGCAAGTCTCAACAAAGTGCTTCGGGGAACAACTCGATAAAATATCTGTTACAAAGGATCAACAGACTAGAATATAAATGACTGAAATAAATAAATAAATACTAAGCATAACACATGGATGCTCAGGCAAAGTCCTCAGCTAACACCTCATCCTCAGATGGCGGTACAGATCCCGTATCAGCTCCTGATGCGGTCCCGTATACCTCGGGATAAATCTCGTTTGCAAATCCTAGGGACATAATCCGGATCCAGGTCCTCAGGGGACATAGCAAGGTACAAGAAAGCTCATGCCAAAATAAATACAGTGCAGTAATAATGAAATAAGCAGGGTAAGTGTGTAACATCTGTATAAAATACAAAAGAGAATATCAATAGTACACAGGTTGAACAACTACAAGCTCTGTGTAGGGGAGCCGGTAGCAGTGGTGTCAAGAGGTGGCCTAGCTCAGCGGGAGACTGAGTAGCCGGCATAACATAATCAACCTGTAGCCTGTGGATCTCTCCAGCAATAGATGGAACAATAAGGAAATACTAAAATAACCAGATAAGTGATATACAAGATGAGAGCAGCACTAGAACTCAGGCTGAAGCATACTACAAGCTCTGTGTAGGGGAGCCGGTAGCAGCAGTAATAATGAGTAATGGGCCAAGCTCGGGCTTCAGAGTCTTGGGCCTCACAATAGTAGGGGTGTATATATATGATCAGCCTGTAGTCTGTGTGTCTCTCAACACCCAATATAACCACACAAATCATGAACATAACGTCTCACGTCCATGTCAGCGGGGTCATAACTAATGCACAAGTCATAATGTATCTAGAATATAGAATCTATGTCAAGTCCTATAAAGTATCACCTCGAATATCTCGGGAAGATCCTGTCTCATGATCAGTGTCCAGTGTCCTGGGTCAAAGTGTACTTGGTAAGACAAGTACGAGAAGATAAAGTGTCACGTATGTCCATATCTAGATGACATTACCCAACACCGCGTACGATGTGGGCACCCGACTGATAATCGGATGCTAAGTATGTCAAACGGTCCTAGGATAAGCATGCACAGTAATAATATGAAGCAAGAAAAATATATAACAATACTGCAGAGTTTGGCAAGGTACACTTGCCTGATGTTTGAATATCCACTGTCGTCCTGGTATCGGTGAAACCGGTAGGTGCTACTCCAAAAGCTGTAATAACCATCACCAACAGTCTCAGAAGATGTCAAACTGCTAGAAATGTCTGTCCTTACGTCCAATTTGGACACAGGGGCAAAAAGGTCATTTCCGGGCCAAAGCGAGTTCCATATGTGGGCTCGCTTTGCACCGAAAAGC
The DNA here is from genome assembly GCA_036927795.1 of Iris macrosiphon. Lineage (NCBI taxonomy): Eukaryota > Viridiplantae > Streptophyta > Magnoliopsida > Asparagales > Iridaceae > Iris > Iris macrosiphon. Next base: position 67,758,397 of record JAYESA010000004.1, on the reverse strand, counting down.
GCGTAAGGTCAAGGGTCTCCAAATTCCTCAAACTCAGTGTCTACAAGTCAGGAACGATGATACGAACCCAACTGAACTTTCAGAATTGGATTTCGATGAGCCGATCACAAAATCACCTGTCAAGTGGAGCCGGTGGGGCCCACGATACGTGATTTTGTTAACGTTCTCAGAATCGAACCAAACTTGGCTCACAGGACCAGCGTATTGCTACGGATCCGATGGCGCAAGTTTCGTCTCGATCCGACGTGTGTACACGAAGATACAGCGTGATCCAGAATGGACAGATACGGGGTGTCGTCGGCGGATACGCGTTGATTCCGGGGTGTACGCACCTCCGAATCGACTTCTGCGAAATCCTACATGACCGTATCAACGTCGCGCACAGTTCGGTAAAGACCGCGTGTGACCAAGTCGTCCCGATTGGCGGGGCGTACTCAGTTCCGGGGTAAAACAGGGCATTATTTTTTCCTGTTTTGGATCGCGGTGTGCGATCACCACAGGTCGCGATGCACCGAACGAGTTACACGGACACCGAGAGGGTTATACAGTCTACGCATAGCAACTGACGGAAACTAAAATGGAGTTTCGATGAGGAAGAAATCGGTACCTGAACAGGGCTTCGTGAGTTCTGAATTCTGAGTGTCCGAAAGCCAAATTGACGTCCTCCGATCAGGTTGCTGTGACTGTGGGTACAGGCTAGGTTTTCCGATCGTGACCGCGACGGGGCTGGGTCAACTCCGAGGCAGGGTCGACCAGCGGGGCGGCGGTCTCGGTCGGCTGATGCGGCATTGTTGGGTCAGGGAGGAAGGCGTCGACGTCACGGCGGGGTTGCTGTCGGCGCTGTTCGATTTGGGGGGGGACCCGACTGATCGCCTCTGCGAAGTCGGACACCGGGGACGGCGGGGTTGCTGTCGGGTCTGGGAGGAATTCGAAGGTTGGGGGAAGGCGGTGGTGTCCGGGGGTCTTGAGGGAAAGTCGACGTTCGAAGGTTGGGGGAAGTCGGCGTTCGAAGGTTGGGGGAAGTCGGCGTCTCGAGGGAACGGGGGTCAGTGGCGGCGGCTGATCACGGCATCAGCGGCGAGAATGATGGCTGTTGATGGCGGCGGTACGGATCCCTAGGCTAGCTTAAATAGCCGCTACAGTATTCCTGCGGGTAGGGTTTTGCCAACGGGTCGGGTCCTCAATTTGGTTTGGATCGGTTTAAAAAAATCAAAACGTTTTATAGGCTTTAAACGCGTCTCTGAAGTCCAAATAATTCTCCGAAAAATACCACCTGTCCGGCTTTCCATTGTGTATCATAATATTTTATTTCCAGAATATTTTAACACCCATTAGCCACTCTTAAAATAATTTAAATCACAATCATCTTCGCTTTAAATTTCCAGAAAATACCAAAAATTTGGGATAACTCTTTTTAAAATTATTCTCAAAAATTCAGGATGTTTACACATGGTATGCAAGTCGAGTAGTCGACTTGTGTATCCATATTGGGCGGGGAGGACAACTAGTAGGCGTATGGAGTACACATATTGGAGCCATAGTTTCGGAGGAACCTCAGATCTAATAATTTTCCCCTTATACTGATGCCACGTTCTTCGGAGCGATATGGATGATATACTGTACAGATGCCATTCTCTTCGGAGTATGGACGATATGCTTATACCTATCCATACGCACCAGCGTTGTCCTCACATTGCATTCACTTAGATGGCTAGCACACCCTTCTTGTATTTATTTTATTCAGTATTCATATATGGCATATTGTTTTCTTGTATCTTGTTACATTCCTCTGAGGACCTGGTACCTTTCCAGATTTAGACGAGGCTTACTACCCCACCGTATACGGCCCAGGACAAGAGACGAGATTTGCTACAGCTGAGGAGTTGGAGGTGCAACCGTCAGAGTTTTCTTTACCAGTTGGTAGGCCTTTAGCCTAGATGGAGGGCATCATTATCTACTCAGCTGATGCTCTAGACATATTCTTTTATATCTCATTTCAGTACTTTATTTCGTCATAGTAGTGAATTTGTTCCCACCAGACATCACTGGTTGTACTATGATATCTTGAGACTGGTATTTATCAACCAGCAGTTTATTTAGTATTTCTTGCTCTTTATATTGTGGATGAGATTAGATTACCTGTATTGATTGATATTGGACATATAGTATTATAGGACACGTAGCACTCTTCGTGGATCCATTAAATTGGGATATCTTCGGAGACGTGTCAGTTGGCCATTGCCACGTGGCCTGGTCCCGTATATTTTGGGACTGGGGCGTGAGATGGTTTTAGTGGTGGCCAATGCAGGTCAACTTTTTTGCTTTTGGTATGGTAACATGCCCGGCGAGCCTGCAAATAGGATAAGAATTACTAGGTCTCATCCACTTTTGATTCGTCCTTGAACTTCCTTCATACTGCTTCTAAATATCTGCATCTTGTTTGTTTGCTCTCGTACTCTTTTAATGAAGCTCTATCTTTTGCAGCAAGATAAATTTGCGCAGTGGACGAGGAGCACCCCGTATCGCGATGCCAGATAACACCACTCAAGGAGATGAGGTACCCCAAGGGCAACCCCCTCTACAGACCCCGCTGATACATTGGCACGAGACATCGCAGGGAGATCCTACACCACAGCCACAGGGACAAACTTCCCAGACGATCACCACGCAACATTGTGAGGGCCAAACTTCAGGAGCTACACCGATGCCGCAGACTGAGTGGCCGACATCTGAGGAGACGCCTGCTGCACAACCAGAGACTCCCCTACCACCGCCTCCGCCTTACCCACCCCAGATGTCACAGCTAGATGGCCAGCCGCAGATGCTTCAGTTCTTCCAAGCAATGATGCAAGCACAGTAGCAGCAGACAGAGACACTGTGACAGAGTCTGATGACAGTACTAGAGAGGACACCTGTCACGACACCAGCACCAGCACCTCCGCCAGCCCCGACAGGTGGTACTGTTAGATGGTTCCGACAGATGGGACCAGATACCTTCTCAGGCAATGAGACTGCGGAACAGATCTTCGATTGGATCGCCAACACGGAGATGCTATTAGAGGCTTCACAACTGCATCCAGACCTTTGGATGACGGCAGTGAGAGCCCAACTAAAAGGCAACGTCCATCACTGGTGGGATTCCATCGAGCACAGTGTAGGCAAGAACCAGACCTGGAAACAGTTCTTAGAGTACTTCAATACGAAGTATTTTCCAGCAACAGTCAAAAATGCCCTGTACTCCCAGTTCCTACACCTAGAACAGGAGAATATGACGGTTGATGCCTATGACGCAGAGTTTAGCCGCCTTAGCAGATTTGGAGCTGTTCTGATACCCAATGATCTAGAGAAGGCTCAGAGATTCCACCACGGCCTAAATTTTGAGCTATAGAGATATACCACCGCACATGCGAGGATTTCTTATGAGGAGGTTCTCGCCGAGGCGAGGATCCAGGAGGCCATTGTCAGAAGATCTAGGCGTTCCAGCACGACCATGCCAGCTAGAGCCCAGCCAGGAGCAGGAGGACCCATCCGTCGTCCCAGAGCGTAGACACAACAGAGAGCAGCACCATATTCACACCAGGAACTTCCGACTTGCCACTTCTGTGGTAAGAGAGGTCACTTCGAGAAGGACTGTCGGAAGAGACTTGGAGTATGCATGATTTGTGGAGCAAGCCAGCACCTTGCCAGAGATTGCCCACAGCACAGGGAGGCAGCCCCACAGGCCGGACAAGGGCCAGCAGCACCAGCCCCGAGGATACTACCCCCACCAGGAGGCCAGCGTCCACCAGCACCCGTAGGATTCCAGAGGGGACCACCCTTGGCCCCACAGCAAGCACAGTTTGATCGGGCCCGACAGCAGGCAGGAGGACAGAGACAGGGACATGCCTATACATTAGCAGCCGCTGAGGAGGAAACAGAAGGAGAAGCAATCACAGGTACCATTTTAGTCGCATCCTTACCTGCGACAGCATTGTTTGATTCTGGGGCTACCTTATCATTTATATCTAGTAGATTTGTAGCAATGCATAGAGTAGCAACTTCCCCTTTACCTAAGAGTTGGAAGATTCTTACCGGAGGAGGTATCGTGTCGGTTACCAGCACTATTAGAACGTGCTCGGTAGTCGTATGTGGCAGAGAGATGAGGGCACGATTCCTGGTATTGCCTATGCCGTACTTTGATGTTGTATTAGGCATGGACTGGTTAAGCCAGTATAACGCCATACTGAATTGCCGGAAGGGTAGCATCACTTTTAGACCACCAGATCAACCGGAGTTCGAGTACATGCGAGGGACCGTCGAACAAGGAGTAGGACAGACAGCTGAAACTTGCATGACTATGGAGATTGCGCCCCCACCAATAGTTGCAGAATTTGAGGATGTTTTCCCCGAAGAATTGCCAGGCTTACCACCCGATAGAGACGTAGAGTTCACCATTGAGCTAGTACCAGGAGCAGCACCGGTATCTTCTAATGTGTACTGATTGGCGAAGAAGGAGTTAGACGAGCTGAAGCTACAATTGGAGGAGTTGCAGAGCAAGGGATTTATCCGTCCTAGTGCATCACCATGGGGAGCACCAGTATTGTTTGTGCCTAAAAAGGACGGGACAGTACGTATGTGTATTGATTACAGAGCCCTTAATGCTTTGACTATCAAGAACAAGTACCCCCTACCGCGGATTGACGATTTATTCGACCAGTTGACAGGAGCAGTGGTGTTCACAAAGATCGACTTTAGATCGGGTTATCATCAAGTGAAGGTGAGAAGAGAAGACATTCAAAAGACAGCATTCAGGACTCGTTATGGTCACTACGAGTTCTTAGTGATGCCTTTTGGACTGACGAATGCGCCAGCTGTATTTATGAACTTGATGAACAGAGTATTCCATCAATACTTAGACCAGTTCGTGGTAGTCTTCATCGACGATATTTTGGTGTATTTGAAGAGCCACGAGGAGCACGAGAAGCACTTGAGACTAGTGTTAGAGACGCTGAGGAGAGAGAGACTTTATGCCAAGCTGAGCAAGTACGAGTTTCCCTAGATCGTGTCACTTTCCTTGGACACGTTATCTCAGGAGACGGTATCTCAGTAGATCCGGTGAAGATTTTATCTGTAGAGACATGGCCAACCCCTACCAATGTCTCAGAAGTGAGGAGCTTCCTAGGACTTGTCGGATATTACCGGAGGTTCGTAGAGAACTTGGCGAAGATTGCAGAGCCAATGAACCGCTTGACCCGTAAGGAGCAGGAGTTCACTTGGACAGAGGAGTGTCAGAAGGCATTCGATGAGCTGAAGAAGCGCTTGACTACAGCACCCATCTTGACCATACCTTCTGGACCCAGAGGATTCGTAATCTACAGCGATGCGTTTGGGAAAGGATTAGGATGCGTCTTGATGCAGCATGGAAAGGTTATAGCTTATACTTCTAGACAGTTGAAGACACATGAGAAAAACTATCCCACCCACGACTTGGAGCTTGTAGCGGTGATCTTTGCGTTAAAACTTTGGAGGCATTACCTATATGGAGAAAGAGTGGAGATATTTACTGATCATAAGAGCCTGAAATACGTCTACACTCAGAAGGATCTAAATCAGAGACAGAGACGTTGGCTCGAGGTGATGACAGACTTCGAAATAGAGCTACAGTACAACCCAGGAAAGGCCAACGTAGTAGCAGACGCATTGAGCAGAAGACCTATGGCATTCTTCTTGACTACCCAGCAACATCTGTTGAGAGATCTAGAGCAGATGGGTATAGAGGTTGTTATACCCGGAGTAGACGGACAGTTGTCGAATTTCCAATTACAATCGACACTGGTAGAGAGAATCAAGGCCGCTTTGCCGACAGATGCCAGATTTCAGAGACTCAGACAGAGGACAGAGGCTGAATTACAGACAGGATTACGGATACATGAAGACGGAATACTGAGATACGGAGATCGTCTCTATGCTCCAAATGGAGAACTTCAGCAGGAATTATTGACAGAGGCACACAGTTCTACCTACTCCGTTCATCCAGGAGGCACGAAGATGTACAGAGATCTAAGACAGTACTACTGGTGGCACGGAATAAAGAGAGAGATAGCACGCTTCGTGGTCAAGTGCCTGGTGTGTCAGCAAGTCAAGGCTGAGCACCAGAGATCTACAGGATTGCTTCAACCGCTTCCTATACCAGAGTGGAAATGGGAGCATATCACTATGGACTTTGTTACAGGCTTCCCGAGGAGTCCTAGTGGGCGCAATACAGTAGGGTAATCATGGATACACTCACCAAGTCCGTACACTTTTTACCCTTTAGAGTTGGGCAATCGACGGAGGCTTTAGCGGACATGTACATGAGGGAGATTGTGTGCCTACATGGAGTGTCAGTTAGCATCGTGTCTGACAGAGATTCGAGATTTACGTCTTACTTCTGGCGGAGTATGCAAGAGAGTCTTGGTACTCGCCTAAAGTTTAGCACAGCGTATCACCCAAAAATAGATGGCCAGTCGGAGCGCACCATTCAGACGCTAGAAGACATGCTAAAAGCGTGCATGTTGGACTTCGGAGGATCATGGAAGGACCACTTACATTTGGTCGAGTTTTCCTACAACAACAGCTATCAAGCTAGCATTCAGATGGCGCCCTATGAAGCATTGTATGGAAGGAAATGTCGTTCTCCAGTATGCTGAAGTGATATAGGCGAACGACAGATTCTCGGACCAGAGTTGGTTGTTCGGACGGTAGAGAAGGTAAAGAAGATCCAAGGACACCTTCGAGCAGCACAAGACCGACAGAAGCATTGGGCGAATGCGCATCGCCGACCCTTAGAGTTTCAGGTTGGAGATCACATATTCTTAAAGATCTCACCTACTCGAGGGACTATCAGATTCGGAGGCAGAGGGAAGCTGAGTCCGAGGTACATCGGACCATTCGACATATTAGAACGCGTCGGAGAGGTTGCTTACAGATTAGCATTACCGCAGACCTTGGAAGGAGTCCACGATGTCTTCCATGTATCTCAATTGAGAAGGTACATATCGGATCCTAGTCACGTGCTTGACCATTCCGAGATCACAGTCGACCCGAGCCTATCATATGAGGAGGAGCCTGTTGAGATTCTGGACAGGAGTGAGAAGGTACTACGAGGTCAGACTATTCCCTTAGTCCGCGTCGCATGGAGACATCATGCACCAGGCGAATCGACTTGGGAACGCGAGGAGGATATTAGACAATGCTATCCCTACCTCTTCGAAGGACTAGGTACGTCTTAGTACTTTACTTATTCATTTAGAAATTTCTTGTTATGCGTACATTTAATTTCGAGGACGAAATACTCTAAGGAGGGTAGATTGTAAACCCCCCTCAACCAATTTAGGTATTAATTATAATTTTAAAACTGAGACTAGGGACAAACCGAGATAATTAAATTATGGGAGACTATTTTATTAGGTACCCTCTGACCATATTGCAGCCATAGCTACGCGATGTGAATTAACGTCGCCTCGCGCAGTTAATTTTATAAACTAGTTAATTGATTATAGCTAAATTCACCTCAACTAGGCCTGACCAAACCCGACCCTTAGACCGTGGCCGGCCTAACCCCCAAGACCAAGCCCGAAGTCATTCCCTATATAAATACTCAACTTCTCCATATGAAACCCTAAACCAACAAAGCCTCACCAAAACCCTAACCCTAGCCGAATACTCCTCCTCCTTTGCACCAACCATCACCACCACCCCCCATATATTCCCGACCACCACCCTCCAGATATTGCCGACCGCCACCCCCATATATTGTCGACAGCTGCCCCCCATACACAGCCGACCACCGCCCCCCACACAGCCGACCACCCCCATATATTGCCGACTGCTGCCCCCATACACAGCCGACCACCGCCCCATACACAGCCGACCACCCCCATACACAGCCGACCACCACCCCCATACACAGTCGACCACCGCCCATACACAGCCGACAACCCCCCATACACAGCCAGCGGCCGCCCCGTACACCCCCGACCCGCTGCCCCCGTGCACCACTGCCGCACCCGCTACCGTTCCGCCGCCACTGCTACAGCCTCGCCGGAGTACGTCTCAACGAGAGCAGACCCTGTCCGAGCAAGCCATGTAGAGGTAACCATATTAAACCCCGTTTCTTCATGTTAATATCGTAGCACCGCATCGACGTGTCAAGAAATATGGATATCAAGCACAACCACTAATTATGTGTAAATTGGATTAATGAATAATAAGGTTTAGAATCTGTTTATTGACTAGCATAACACCAAAGACTAACATTTACCCTAAAACCTGTACATAAACCACGGGTAATGAACAAAGAAACCAATGAGCATGTGTTCGCTAGAACAGTGATCGTGGTCAGCCCGTAACTTGAAATTATTATCTCAAGGGCCGGGATGATCGAGTACAGAACACGTGTGCACCTTAGCTACGCGCACATATGAAGTTGTATTCGAGCAGACGTGAATTTGAGATAATATTCAAATGTCGCATCATAGTCGTGTACAATTAATATTTAGCGTCTGATATTAGAATATTATATTATATTGTGTTTAGGACCTTTGGATCAGCTAGGAGACATTGCAGGAACCAGCTTCTGGCATTTCCAACTTCAGGACACATGCAAGATACCTTGCTATATTTACTGTCTAATTTAAATATGCATAAGTTGTGTTGTATTCTTGTTGCTCGTAAATTATACAACTGTGCGCGTCCGAGTTATCTCGGGTGCATTCGACGGGTACGTCGATGTTAGTATATATATGGACTTAGCTCTTAGCAGACTCAACCCATTGGACGATACTCTGTTATTGTCTGAGACCTGATACCTTATACGGGCATTGAGATATATTCATATTGGGATGCGGGATTGCGCACTCGACTAGCTATCGTTGCGTATCACCTACATCACGGTTAGTATGTAGTCAGGATATAGTTTAGAGACTTGGCATATAGATACATGGTATGCAAGTCGAGTAGTCGACTTGTGTATCCACATTGGGCGGGGAGGACAACTAGTAGGCGTATGGAGTACACACATTGGAGCCGTAGTTTTGGAGGAACCTCGGATCCAATGATTTTCCCCTTATACTGATGCCACGTTCTTCGGAGCGATATGGACGATATACTGTACAGATGCCATTCTCTTCGGAGCATGGACGATATGCCTACACCTATCCATACGCACCAGCGTTGTCCTCACATTGCATTCACTTAGATGGCTAACACACCCTTCTTGTATTTATTTTATTCTGTATTCATATACGACATGTTGTTTTCTTGTATCTTGTTACGTCCCTCTGAGGACCTGGTACCTTTCCAGATTTAGACGAGGCTTACTACCCCACCGTATACGGCCCAGGACAGGAGACGAGATTTGCTACAGCTGAGGAGTTAGAGGTGCAATCGTCAGAGTTTCCGTGACCAGTTGGTAGGCCTTTAGCCTAAATGGAGGGCATCATTATCTACTCAGCTGATGCTCTAGACATATTCTTTTATATCTCATTTTAGTACTTTATTTCGTCATAGTAGTGGGTTTTTTCCCACCAGACATCACTGGTTGTACTATGATATCTTGAGACTAGTATTTATCAACCAGCAGTTTATTTAGTGTTTCTTGCTCTTTATATTGTGGATGAGATTAGATTACCTGTATTGATTGATATTAGACATATAGTATTATAGGACAGCGTAGCACTCTTCGTGGATCCATTAAATTGGGATATCTTCGGAGACATGTCAGTTGGCCATTGCCACGTGGCCTGGTCCCGTATATTTTGGGACTGGGGCGTGACACTCCAACCACCAACGCTACCTCATATTGAGCTCTTTTTGTGTAAACACATACTTCAAGCTCTTGTGATTTGTAAAGATCTTTACCCTCTCTCCATACAAGTAGTGCTTCCACAGTTTAAGAGAAAAAATCTGCTGCTAACTCCAAGTCATGGGTAGGGTAATTCTTCTCATGCGGTCGTAATTGCCTGAAAGCATAGGCAATCACCTTCCCGTTCTGCTGCAACACACAACCCAAACCCTTACCCGATGTATCACTATATATAGAAAATCTTCTTATCCCTGACGGTAATATCAATATGGGAGCTGTAGTCAACCTCTTCTTTAGCTCCTCAATAGCAGCCTGACAATCCTCATTCCAGACGAACCCTACGTCCTTCCTAGTTAGTCTAGTCATCGGCTCCAAAATCTGGGAAAATTCCTGAATAAATCTCCTATAATAGCCTGCCAATCCGAGAAATTGCCTTATCTTTGCTATTGAGCTCGGGGTAGATCATGACTCAATTGCTAAAATCTTTTCCGGGTCTATTGAGATCCCGTCTCCTGTAATCATATGCCCGAGGAATTCAACCTTATCAAGGAAGAACTCATACTTCGAAAGCTTGTCATAAAGTTTTTCCTTCTTGAGGGTCTCCAGAACTATTCTCAGGTGTTTCTCATTCTCCTCCGGGGTCTTCGAATAAATCAGTATATCATCAATGAATGCTACTACAAACTGATCTAAGTACTGATGAAACATCTTATTCATCAGGTTTATGAATACCACCAAGGAATTGGTCAATCCAAACGACATCACCAATAACTTAAACTGCCCATACCGAGTCCTGAAAGTTATCTTTGGAATATCTTCCTTCTTCACATTCACCTGGTGGTACCCCGACCTCAAGTCTATCTTTGAGAATACCTTTGCTTCGTTCAACTGATCGAATAAATTATCAATCCACGACAACGGGTATTTTTCTTGATAGTGAGATTATTTAGTGCCATGTAGTCGATATACATGCGTACTGACCCATCATTCTTTAGTACAAATAATACCGGAGTACCCAATGGTAATGAACTGGAGTGGATGAAGCATATGTCCTGTAACTCATCTACCTGCTTCTTTAACTCAACCAGTTCGCTATTGTTTACTCTATAGACGTACTGTGATATCGGCTCTGCGCTTGGCACCAAGTCTATAAAGAACTCCATATCTCTATCTGGTGGCAACCCCGATAACTCCTCCGAAAAGACGTCCATATACTCAGCAAAGAATGGATGTGGCAGCTCCTACTCTTCTACCAAAGCTCTACAGAAATCTCCTTCGCTCTGCTCTGCTGCTCCTCTGACAAACTCAAACTCTGGCTCTCCTGGTGCTTGAAATAAAACTCTGCCTCTACGAAAAGCAATACTAGCATGGTGCCTACTCAACCAATCCATCCCTAGTACTATATCGTAGCTCGAAGTGTCATTACGAGTAGATGCAAGCTCAACTCTCGGCCTCCCAGAGAAACTCTCCCGTGCTTGCAAATATCACTGACCAGGATAATGTTGCCCCCGGTCGTAATCTTGCAAGTCCTCGCCAATGGTTCAGTATGAAGGTGATGTTTCAGAAAAAAAGATACATATACAAAACTATGTAAACTACCAGAATCAAATAAAGCATAAGATGGAAAAGAATCAAGATAGACTGAACCTGAGATAATATTACCGACTGGCTCCTCCTCCTGGACGGTCAAGGCAAAAGCTTGCCCCTGATCTTTGTAACCAGGTCAAGGAAGACCTACCTGCGAGACAACGACACGGCTCTAGAAGATAGTACACTTTCAATTATCTTACCCATAACTCCAGTAGCATCAGAACCAGGCCCATTCCAACCTCCTTTGGTAGACAGAAAGAAGCAGAAAGAGGTTCGCTTTGACATACCTCATAGAAAATAATTAGCTCAAGGGTTGGAAAAGCCTTACAACTTTGACATATTAACACAACTTATCAATAACCCAATAAAGTTATCACTTTTCCAGCTCCTTCGTCTCTCCAAAGAGACACGTGACACTCTGAGTCACTACAGGACATCGACTCCAAACTCGCCCAAATCTAGCCGTTGACCGAGGATCACACTGCATGTCCCCACTATAACAACATAATAGAGGCAATCCCGAACAACATTATCGTAAAAAGATAAGCTGCTAAAGAATAATAGGCATTATAGACCCATGTATTATAAAGGTTATATCGGCACCATTAAGGTGGACCGGTGCATATTGATCCAGGGTAATCCCTCAACATCATTCCCCATGTATCGGTTGGCAGCCACCAACACGATCATCAGTGGCTTCAATACCATGAGGAGTTATCCTCTTGGAAAGATCTGCCTCAAATATCAAATAGGCGACTTACGAACAAAGGTGACTTGCTACATCATCGATCTGGTTGTTTCCTACAACGTCCTCCTAAGGCATCCTTGGATAAATGAGTACACGATCGTGCCATCAAATCTTCATCAGTGCTTGAAGTATATTGACGACAACGACATTGTACAAAAAGAAGTAGTTTGCAGACGTTGACCCTTTCAAAGGTGTCAAAGTCTACTATTCTAACTCGATCTTGTACAAAAAGATTTACCTGGATGAGGGAGGCAATGATGCTGACGATGAAGCAGAGGTTAGTTCAGCTCAAGATGAACCTCTAAAAATCTATCTCAAGAGACGTCCTGCCCATATATCTACTCCTTTCATGGTTAAGCTTCACGAAAATTCTTCTGAGCCTTTGGTAGGCAAGCTTCGGATTCAGGGACGTCCATCAAACAAAGATTCTCCCTCGATAAAAACCTTAGAACCTCTGGAAATCAATCTTCATAGGATAGCTTTGTTGCCGTCAGCGTCACTCATGGCCACCAGAGGAAACCAACTGGATGAGTACATCGCGACATCCCCTGATACGCCTTCTTACGATGATGTAATTCCCTCATAAAAGATATCCTATTTTCTCAATAAAGGGCTATTTTTGAACTAAAAAAGAGAATATATTACATTCTTTCCCCTTCATGTAATCTGGTTTGCCTCCGCCATACGTGGTAAAAATCTATTATTCGTACTCGGGAATCCTGAATACGCAATAGATAATGGGTCCACAAAAATTCTCTCAGTCATGTAGTTCATATCCATACCACCTCTGAACAATGAGCTGATCATTCTCTCCAGTAAAGAAAACAACCATGTCTACATTACCTCTGACTCATTTTCTTTATCTTTAAAAAACACCTCACCATAATCGTATCCATCTACAATCAAACTTCCTTGCCTACCGGTTTACACAAAAATGTCTCAACCATTGCAGAAGGTGTCTCCTTCCAGATTTTCTCTTAAGACTGCTCTAACCTATCATATTCATATTATCTCTGATAGGGTATGTTTAACACAAGCTATGATACTACACTATGTCCATAATACGTCTGGTATAATATTCGTCACCACGATACATGCATCAACAAAAAAGTTCAAAAGAAAAATGTAATTTTTTATTGATATTCAATATCACGAGTACATATAATGGAAATCCATTACATTTTGGATTTTTATTGATATTCAAGATCACGAGTACATTAGAAAAGAAGAAGAACCATCTGTGCTATTTCTGGTACCAACGTGTGTAAAGCCGGTAGCTCAACAAATTATGGGTCATCACTTCAGCAAACTCCTGAGTGCAAGCCACAATACATGAAAAAGAATCTATACCAATGGATAACAAGAGAGCTTACAACACTGAGCTGAGCCTACAGTTACAACACTATCATGTAAAAGGACACACATAAAAATCACGATTGGGATGTTAATCCCAACCCAGTATCCATGTCGCCGATATACATGGAATAGCTATGGTGAGCTAGGTTGGAAGACCACAAACAATCTTTCGGGTAATATGTTTGTTTATTATGAACAACGAAACTTATGATATCCCTCCATGCTCCATCAAGATCAAGGCGATCCAAGGCGACTCCTGCATGACAAGAACATACACCGGTCAGAACACTTGCAATGAAGCCAACAATAGAAGAGACTGGCAAATCAGAAGCAAGTTACCCATGCGCAGGAACGTCAAGCGCACAAATTAAGTGTTTTTATAAATATGCCCATTTCGGCTATAATGCATGTTATAAGACATGTCACCCCCAAGAGAGACAGTCGCATCCATTTGGAGAGTGGTCGCGCATAGCCTTCTAGCACATGCTTTCGATGAGCATCCTGAGACATCGTCATCCATGCGCCTAATGAAGGATTCTGCCACCAGCGCATGTCAAAGTCTTTTGGGTATGACCATGCATGTTAAGCTATAAAGTTTGTTTGTGCATGTTCTTGGCAATTTTGTGCCCATGCAAAATTAACCATGTGTTGGTGTCTGTGAAGAAAGAGGAGATGGGAGTTTTTTTTCTTTACCTTCTGAAAGGGCTGTCATTGTGGAATGGTTGACTATCAAAGGAAAATAATTGACAAAGCGCTCAACTGGACTTATGGAGCCTGACCATGGACAAGGCATCTTAAGAAAGAAGAAATAATTCTCTTTCTCTCTCCAATGGCTCCTATTTGTAGACGAAGAAGGCCATTAAAACCTCTTTGTAATTGGACATCAAGACCAAGGGATGAATCTCGCATTCAATAAATGGACCCATACCTCAGAAAATGGGAGAGCGGGTCAATCCCATGGCATGCGCTGTGATCGAGGGAAAATAACTCAGCACCCTCACCAATGCACCAAATATCTGCTTGGCCCGAAACGTTTACACTCACAGACACCAATACATAGTCTGTTTCTCATGGGTGAAGAATTGCTAAGAATTATGCTCAGACAAACTTAACAGCTTGACCCGAATGGTCATTGTCGAAAGGCTTCGATATGATGATGCGCTGGTGGCAGAATCCTTTACAATGCTCATGGATGGATTTGTCTCAGGACTCTCATCGAAAGTTTGTGCTGGAAGGCTAAGCGCAACTGGGATGGATTTCTTCTACTGCTGCCTTTATTGCAAGTGTTCTGACTGGTGTGTATTTGTCATGCAAGAGTCGCCTTTGATCTCCTTGGTCTTGATGGAGCATAGAAGGATATCATAAGTTATGTTGTTCATGATGAACAAACACATTACCCAAAATATTATTTGCGGTCTTCCAACCTAGTTCACCATAGCTATTCCCTGTATATAGGCGCCATGGATACTAGATTGGGATTAAAATCCCAATCGGGATTTCTATGCATAGCCTTCCACACGACATAGTTGTGTTTGTAGGCTTAGCTTTGTTTTGCAAGCTCCCTTGCTATCCATCGATATGGATTCTTTTTCATGTATTGTGCCTTGTACTTAGGAGTTTGTTGAAGTGATGACCCATAATGAGTTGAGTTACCGACTTTATATGTGTTGGTACTAGAAATAACACAGAGGGGTCTCGTTCTTTTGTAATGTACTCATGATCTTAAATATCAATAAAAATCCAAAATGTAATGGAATTCATTTTATGTACTAATAATATCAATAAAAAATTTCTGTTCTTTTTTAAAATTTTCTATTATTGTATATATTGTTGTTAGGAATTTTATACCAGAGGTATTATGGATGTAGTATAGTATCATAACTTATGATTAACACACCCTATCAGAGGTAATTTGAACATGATAGGTTAGGTCAGTCTTATGAGAAAATCTTGAAGGAGGTACCATCTGCAATAGTTGGGACATTTCGGTGTAGACCGACAGGCAAGAATGTTTGCTTGTAGCTGAGTACGATGATTGTGAGGTATTTTATAGAGATAAGAAGGAACAAGTCAGAGGTAGTATGGACATGACTGTTTTCTTTTACTAGGAGGATGAAAAGCTCATATTTCAGAGGTTATATGGACGTGAACTACTTGTCTTTGAGAGTTTTTGAGGACCTATTATCCATTGCGTATTCGGGACTCCGAGTATGTAGACAATATACCGGAGAATAGATGCAATACATAAACATACATTTTTTTAAAACTCAAAGATAGCCCTTTATTGAGAAAATATGGTATCTTTTCTGAAGGAATTAGATCATCATAAGAAGGCGCATCAGAGGACACCATGACGTACTCTTCCAGTTCGTCTCCTTTGGTGGCCATCAGTGATGTGGATGATGACAGAGCTTTCCAACGGAGTTTGATTGTCAGAGGTTCTGGTATTTTTTTTGCGGAAGGATCTTTATTTGATGGACGTCCCTATCTCCAGAGCTTGACTACCAAAGGATTAGGAGCCTTCCCGCGAAGCTTGAGCACAAGTGGAGCAGATGTGTGGGAAGGATGACTTTTGAGATAGACTTTTATAGGTTCGTCTTGTGCCGAACTAACCTTTTCTTCTTTGTCAGCGTCATTTCCTTCCTCATCTAGGTAGATATATTTGTATAAGATCGAGTCAGAATAGTAGGCTTTGACACCTTTGAAAGGTTCAACGTCTGTAAACTCTGTCTTGACGATACCATTGTCGTTAACATACTTCAAGCACTTATGAAGAGTTGATGGCATGATCGTGTACTCATGTATCCAAGGATGTCCCAGAAAGACAATATAGGCGACCTCTACATCGATGAAGTAGCAAGTCACCTCTGTTCGTAAGTCACCTATTTGATATTTCATACGGATCTTCCCAGAGGATAACTCCTTCTGGCATTGAATCAACTGATGGTCGTGTTGGTGGCTACCAACCGATGCATGGGGATTCATAAGTTCTAGAGCAGACTCCGGGGAATGATGTTGAGGGATGAATCTGGATCAATATGCTTCTGGTTCACCTTAATGTCACCTACATACCCTATATAATACAAGGGTCTATCATGCCTATTATTTTTTAGCAGAATATCTTATTGCGAGAGTGTGATGTTCGGGATTGCCTCCATTATATTATTGCAGTGGGGACATGAAGCGGGATCCTTGGCCGGCGGCATAACTTGGGCGATATATAAGTCGGCATTCTTTAATGCCTCACTCAGAGCGTCACATGTCTCTTTGGAGAGACGAAGGAGCTTGAAGAGTGATAACTTTGTCGAAGTACTGGCAAGCTGTGCCAATATCTCAATGTTATAAGGCTTCTCCGGCTCTTGAGCCACGTCTGTCACACCCCAGTACCGGAATACGGAGACAGACATGGCTATCTCTTCCATACACAGTATAGAACATAGTACGACGGTTACAAATGTAATAAGACAAGGGGTGCATACTACAAGCAAGTCACTTAGGGTCACCCAGCAAATCTATTGTCTCAATCAGTCAAGCAAGAACATTAAACCTAGAACATATATGACATGGAAGTAAGGCGTCCCAAATGTCCAGCCACGATATTATGGAAACCAACTGTGCAAAATAAGAAAGCTGGTAGAGTATCAAAAGTATATGACCATGATCAGCTGCAGTATGATTAATTACAATCATGTAAAGAAAACTAAATGTCTAGATCTCCAAAATAAATAAAGTGTGTAATAAGGAGCAGGGGAAAAGAAACCCACTCATTCTCTTCAACGGTCATCCGCCTGGTGCGTACCATTCTTCATGGGAAGTATGCTTGATCCTCGGGCGCTGGCTCTAAACCCGGCCATGCAAAACCAGTAGGGTTAGACCCCAAATAGCAAGTTCCTCAAAGGAAGCACGAATGAAAAAATAAAACCAGATTTATGAAATATATATATATATATATATATATATATATATATATATATATATATATATATATATATATGTCTCATAGTTTTGGTTCATAGCCTATCATGACACAATGATCTAACCTACAACCAAACAAGGACAAGGGTTAGACCATCGCACTATGATTGTCCATATCCCTAGACTAATTTACATCAGATATAATACACAAATAAGCTCATTTACCTAATCGTCCAATCAATTATACATCTTACTAGATGGAGTTCAGGTTATCCCAAAGGAATTATGCATATAGGAATCCTCAGATTGAAGCAGGTACTAGCAGGGTTAGCCGAGCCATAAATCGTCGTATAGCACGTAGTATTACGTGCTGGTCCCTTGTAAGGCCACCGTGCTAAGATCGCATAGAACACATAGTATAATATAATAGTCAGATATTTTCATCCACTAATGAGGACTTAAATAATATCTATGGGGACTATCCTGCATACCCTAATTCAGACGACTAGAGGTGTCTAGTTAGGCCCGATCTCGAGATTCGATTCCCTCTCAATGCTCTATAAGTTAAGTTGCCTAGTTAAACTTATTGTTAACCAGAATCACATAGCTTGGTCACATATTACTCCTCTTATATGATGTACCATAGTACGGCCATGCTAGATATAAATCCACTTTGTTAGTTGATAGTCCTACTTGGATTTACCCCAACATGATGCAACAATCAACAGATCCTAGCCACGCTTGGTCATTGACTAACCCATATGTCCATGCTGAAGATTAAGTCATATTACATGTCACGTAGCACATAGGTATACCGTAGTATGAACATGTAATATAATCGCGTAGGAACATTTAGCACGTCAGAATACATAGCACGTAGTAAGTGTATCAGCACGGATACAAGTGGTCGGGTCATGACACATAGATGGGTCTAATTCTTTTTTGGTCATCAAAGTCACACATACATCCCATAAAGTCCAAAGGAACATTCAAACAAAACTAGTCCAATAAAACGTGTGAAAGGGCAGCATACGCGCATAAGGATCAAGGCCGTATGGGGATCAGCTATCATATAGAATCAGTTTCCACATAGGTATAGGCCGCATAGGATCAGTTGCCTCATAGGAAGTAAGGCTGCATAGTCGCATGGGATGCATGGTCGCTGATCGCAGAGGTCGCATGAGTTCAAGGCTGTATAACCGCTAGAGTTTAGACTACATGACCGCATAAACTCAGATCGCATGGTCGTAGACCGCATGGCTGCATGGTCGCTAACCGCATGAGGTCGCATGAGCTCAAGGCCGCATAAGTCTACTTGTCGCATATGGGTCAAGGCCGGATATGATCAGTTGCTGCATTGAAAGTCGTCTTCTCCAGGCAGCAAGTTCAGCCATGGCGAGAACTCCAAAAAACCAAAAATTTGTTTCCTTCATAAAAATTTCATTTTAACTCTGAATTGAGTGAACCAAAAGCCAAAATGCTAGAAATAAAGTGCTCAATCTATCCTAAAAACTATTTTTCAAAAATACTATGTTTTAGTAGATCAAATAATCAAAAACTCATGGAACCCATGAAAACCCTAAACTTAGAATGTAGATATACTAAAATTCATCCATTAAAACCAAAAACCCCAAGTACTAAAAGTGTCTAGAATCATCATAAGCACATAATAGAATAAAAAAATATAAGGAAAAAGTAAAAAAATCTAAAATAAAGAGATTTTTCTATGTAGTGCACGGTGTACTTGCCTAAATGAAGAAAGAAGAGGAAATAGAGAGAATGAGGGAAGAGAGAGAAAGATGCTGGATTTTATAGTTAGGGTTTGAGGTTTAGACCATGGGCTCAACTCATGACCAAACCAACCCAATAATTAAACCATGGGTCTAATTAAACCAAAGAATGGGTCTAGTCTCCAGGACATGCAACCTAATTAATCAAGCAAGCAACATATAATATAAGAAGGGAAACAATATGGTCCAAATACACAATCGGGAGCGGAAAGTGACATCGCTACCCACCTTAGAAAAATTTTGGCCTTAGAATTCAAACTCAAGGCTTGCTAGATAAATCAGAACAAGCACTGCGCTAACTACAACCATATCTACACATGCAATAAAATCTAAGCATATAATAAAGAAAACAGTTTCATATAGCATGGGTAAACGAATCACGAGATTCGAGATACAAAGATATAAGAATGAATATACCTTTTGTGTCGAACAGGTGCACATACCGAGATCGAATATCATTCTCGTGCTCCCACGTTGACTCTCCCAAAGGGTGATGACCCCAAGCAACCCGGACAAGAGGGATAGTCCGATTCTAGAGCACCTTATCCCTTCGATCCAAAATAGATATGGGTTGCTCCTCTTAAGACAAGTCGGTACCAACGACTAGCTTATAATGAAAGAGGATATAAACCAGATCTGGGACATACCTACGCAATTGAGACACAAGAAATATATCATGCACCTCATGTAACGAAGGCGGAAGGGCAAGACGATAAGCAACATCGCCCATCCGCTTGAGAATGTTGAACTGACCAACGTATCATGGACTTATCTTCCCACGAACCCCGAATCTATTGACTCCACCGGTTGGCAAAATTCATAATAACACGTGGTCGCCGATACAAAACTCTATAGGCCTATGATGCTGATCTGCCCAATGCCGATGCCTATCTTGTGCAATCCAAAGTCGCTCTCTGATTTTCTTGACAACTTCTACTGTTAGCGTGATCATCTATGGGCCTAACATCTTTCCCTCACCTATATCATCCCATGACAATGGTGACCTGTACTTTCTCCCATATAACGCTTTAAATGGTGTCATCTAATACTTGCTTGATAACTGTTATTGTATGAGAACTCAACAAGATAAAGGTGATCTTCCCAAGACCCTCTAAAATCTAAAGTACAAGCTCACAACATATCTTCAAGGGTCTGAATGGTTCTCTCTGATTTTCCATCAGTTTGTGGATGGTAAGCGGTACTGAATCTCAAC
The DNA here is from genome assembly GCA_036927795.1 of Iris macrosiphon. Classification (NCBI taxonomy): domain Eukaryota; kingdom Viridiplantae; phylum Streptophyta; class Magnoliopsida; order Asparagales; family Iridaceae; genus Iris; species Iris macrosiphon. The sequence continues at coordinate 67,737,962 of JAYESA010000004.1, read as the reverse complement.
TTGGTTCCTGAACTATGGTGCAAACTCTTCTAAAAATGTAAAGTAAACCGAGTGTCTAGATCGGATACAATACTCACTGGGATATCGTACTTTTTTACTATCTATCACATATACATCTCCGCTAATTGCTCGGTGGATTTCCATAATCTAAAAGAAAAAAAGTGAGCTATTTTAGTGAGACGATTCACTATTACCCAAACTACATCACGACCAGTCGGGGATCTAGGTAAACTGGTCACAAAGTCCATCGTGATATGTTCCCACTTCTATTTCGGAATAGGAAGCAGATATAATAGTCCTGTCGGTCTTTTTTGGGCCTTCACTTGTTGGCATACCAAACACCGAGAAATGAATCATGCTATCTCTCTCTTCATCCCGTTCTACCAGAAATATTGCTTGATATCTTGATACATCTTGGTTCCTCCTGGATTTATTGAATACTGTAAACTGTGTGCCTCGATCATTACTTCTTGTTGGATATCTCCGCTTGGTACACAAAGACGATTTTCAAACCTAAGAGTTCCATCTTAATGAATCGTTAACTCTTTCCTGAGACTAGACTTACATTCTTCCCAAAGCTTCTGAACTTTCGGATCCTCCACTTGAGCAGCCTTAATCCTCTCTATAATAGTAGATTGTACCTATAAACTAGCCAATACCCCTACAACTTGTGAAAGTACTATTTCGATTTCTATTTCTCGAAGATCATCTAAGATGTGCCGCTGAGATATCAACATAAATATACTACCTATCCTACTAAGAGCATTTGCTACCATATTTGCCTTGCCTGGATGGTATTGAAGTTCTACATCATAGTCTTTTATCAATTCTAGCCACATCCTCTGTCTCATGTTCAGGCCCTTCTGAGTGAATACATACTTTAAGCTATTGTAATCCATAAATATTTCTACCCGATCACTATACAAGTAGTGCCTCCATAGCTTAAGTGCAAATACTATCACCGCCAACTCCAAAACGTGAGTCAAAAAATTCTTCTCATGATCTCGAAGATACCATAATGCATAAGATATCACTCTTCCATGTTGAATCAATACACACCCAAGTCCTTTGCCTAATGCGTCACAATAAACTATAAACCCTCTAGAATCTACTGGAAATGCGAGAATCAGAGATGAAATCAATCTCTTCTTTAATTATTCAAATGATGTCTAGCTCTCTGCTGACCATTCATATTTAGCCTCCTTGCACGTCAATCGAGTCAACGATACAGAAATCCTTGTAAAGTCTACTATGAACCTTCTATAGTATTATGCCTATCCCAGGAAACTATGCACTCCAGCTACTGTATTAGGAACTGGACAATGCTCTATGACCTCAACCTTCTCCGGATCTACTGCTACTCCTGCGCAGAGATAATGTGACCCAAGAATGACACATGATCCAACCAAAACTCGTACTTGTTGAGCTTTTCGTATAACTAGTATTTCCTCAAAATATGCAAGGCCTTCCAAAATGTTCTTCCTTCTCCACTTCGCTACTGGAATAGACTAGAATATCGTCTATGAAAACCACAACAAACAGATATAGATACGGCATAAAAATATGGTTCATCAAATCCATAAATATCGCTAGGGCATTAGTCACTCTGAAGGGCATAACTAGGAATTTGTAATGGCCATATCGTGATCTAAATGTTATCTTAGGTATGTGTAAACCCCCTCGACCAAATTTAGGTTTATTTAGTTTAGATAGAGAGACTAAGATTAAATTGGTGATAATTAGAGTTAAATGCAGTAAATTTGGAATTATTGTGCAATAATTATATTACTTAATACACCTTACCGTTGCTTCGATATTTGGAGCGCTACACAAGTATTTACCTTCAAAAAATTTTTATACACATTTCTTTGACATGCCAGACTACCCTTTTGACCCTTGTGTAGCTCATAAATACTCTATATTGTGTTTCATTTTAGTCGCACAATAATTCTTACAAACGTCTAATTTAAATCCTAATAAATCCAACCTTACATAATTGTCCGTTCCAATCGAGATTGGAGACACTAACCCAACCCATTTTCATACAACCCAAATTAGGACATTATTTTATTCTGAGTCTGCCATGTCCATGATGACTGCGTTCCATAAAATTTTAATCCCATATAATCCCAATTAATTGAAAAGCATCACTTGCACTAATTCTTATATAAATTAGTGTGAAGACCAACCTCACCCAAAACTAGACCTAACCTAGCCCATCTATACCCTTACATTCCTTCATGACAACATGTTCCCCACCCCAAGGAGCCCTAGCTAGCCCAATTCCGAAGGACAACTCCTTTTCTCTCTCTTCTATATAAATACAACTCATTCCCTCTTCAAACCAACCCTACACAAAATCCTTGCCGAAACCCTAGTTTCACCTCCCCTTCAAAACCCGATCACCCATCTCCCCGTCCCCGATCACACAGCGCCGCCACCATCTCAACCGCCACAACCACCACCTCCTCCGCCTGCCTTTCCCCGTCGACGTCGGACCACCGCCTCCCAACCGCTTGCACCCGAGTGCCAGTCCACCTCCATCAACCATCATCACCATCCTCAACACCGTCACCCACCCAAATCCCTTCTCCGGCTTTGCTCCACCGCCTCCACCGCCTGACTATCGACCATGCCGCCACCAGCCTTACCGTCTCCACCGCCCCAACACCACCAGCAATCAATACCTACACCACCGCCAACCACCACTCGCACCACCACCATCAACATAACCATCACCAACCTCCACCTCAACCCGACCTCGATCCCCCCAGCCTCCTAACCACCACCTGCCAGCACCGCCAACCACCACCACCTACCTGACCGCCGCCTTCCCCACGACCAGATCCACAGCTAATCGTCGCTGCTACTGCCGTTGCAACTGCTACCAAGACTGCTGCTGCCGCTGCTGCTTCCCCGTGCACCACCGGAGCTCTGCCCCATGCCGGAGAGCAGGTCGTCGACGAGCACAGACCCCTCCCGGCCACGACTAGGTATTTCATGTTATTTCAATTAAAATTTTATGTATCGTGGTGTCAACGTGTCGTCAAACGGACACGAGTAACGGCAATTTCCAATGGCAATGTTTGTGTAGATATGTTTGTTATTAAATTGCTAATTTAGTTTCAAGTAACTACTCTAATGAAATGACTGTTAATATGAATGCCAGGTTGACCTAGAAACCTATACATTGACCAAATGTACCCTAACATGATAATTAGGATAGGAATTTCTGTACAAAACATAATTAGTTTTGTAACAGGACTTTGGCAATTTGTTGCCTTGAGGTACATGGTAACTGAGGACATGACACGTGTATATCTTAGCTGCGTACATACGCGACCCTGTAGTTGACCAGCTGTGACCCCTTGCGTCAGTGCCTAAGGACAGCGTAGAGTTTCTGTGCATATGACTTTAGTAACTGATGATCGAATTGCTATATTATATTATATGTATAGGGTCGCTGGACCATTCGGGAGAGACTTCAGGAGCAGGTTATTGGCACTCGCAGCTTGAGGACCCAAGCAAGTATACCTTGCCATATTTACTGTTTAATTTAAATTATGCAATATTGTATGATGTCTTGTTGCATTATTTTATACCACTGTGCGCGTCCGAGATTGACTCGGGTGCAGTCGGCGAATACGACGATCTGTAGTGTAATCGACTTAGTTACTAGCAGACTCGCCCATCATTGTGAGGATATTTTGATATCTTCCTAGACCTGACACTCTTATACGCATCACGATGACAAATTCATATTGGGATACGAGTTCGCGTACCCGACTAACTATCGGTGCGTGTGACATGCATCACGGTTACTACGTAATCAGGGTTATATAATTAGTAGGGACTTGGTATATAGATACGTGGTATGCACATCGTGTATTCGACTTGTATATCTATATTGGGCGGGGAGGACCACTAGTAGGCGTATGGGATACACACATTAGAATCTGTAGTATCCGGAGGAGCCACAGATCCAATGACTTCCTTTATTCAGATACCGCATTCTTCGGAGCGATAAGGACGTATATATTTATAGATACCTCATTCTTCGGAATGATGGACGTTACATGTACAGATACCTTGCTCTTTGGAGTGTGGACGTTATGCCTATACCTACCCATACGTTCCAAGGTTGTCCTCACATTGCATTCACATAGATGGTTACCACACCCCTTTATTTTATTCAGTATTTATATATGGCTTATATTTTTGTATCTTGTTACGTCCCTCCGAGGACCTAGTTTTCTTCCAGATTTGGACGAGACATATTATCCTATAGTGTACGGACCTGGACAGGAGACGAGGTACGAATCCGAGGAGGAGCTAGAGGTGCTACCATCAGCGTTTCCGTGATCATTTGGTAGGCCTTCCGCCTAGGATTGGAGCATCATTAACTAGTCAGCCGATGCCCTAGTCATTACTCTTTTATCTGTCTTTCAGTACTTTTATTTCGTCATAGTAGTGGGTTTGTTCCCACCAGACATTTTTGATTATACTATGACATTTCAGACTGGCATTTATTTCCTAGTATCTATTTTAGTACTTCTTGTTTATATTATGAATGAGATTAGATTACCTGTTTTGATGTAGTATTGGACTTGTTAATAGTTTTAGGACAACGGAGTACACTTCGTAGGATCCATTAAAATGGGTAATCCCTCGAAGACGTATTAGCTGGCCATTGCCACGTAGCCTGGTCCCGTGTATTTTGGGATTAGGGCATGACATGGTTTTAGTGGTGGCCCATGCAGGTCATGATTATCGCTTGTGGTATGGTAACATGCCCAGCGAGCCTGCAATAGGATAGAAATTACTAGATCCCATCCACTTTGATTACTTTTTTGAACTTCCTTTATATTATTTCTAAATATCTGTATCCTGTTTGCTTGATTCCGTACTCTTTTAATGAAGTTCTATCTCTTGCGGCAATATGAACTTGCGTAGTAGACGAGGAGCACACGGTGCCGTGGTGCCAGCCGACACCACCCAGAGAGAGGAGATATCCCAGGGACCACCTGGAGAGCAACCACCACCACAGGCCCTGATGATTCTACAGGCCCTCTGATACATTGGCACAAGACTTCTCAAGACGATCCTACACAGCAGCACAAGGGACAGACTTCACAGACGATCCCAATACAGCATTTTGAGGGCCAGACTTTGGGAGCTACGCCGATGCCGCAAACCGAGAGGCCAACATCTGAAGAGACACCTACCGCGCAGCAATAGGTTCCGCTGCCACCACCTCCTCCCTTTTCACCACAGATGCCACATCCAGATGGGCAGCCACAGATGCTTCAGTTCTTCCAGGCTATAAGACAGGCACAGTGGCATCAGACCAGACATTGAGACAGAGCTTGATGGCAGTCTTGGAAAGGACACCTGCACCCACACCCGCACCAGCCCCTACACCAGTTCAGACAACTGGTACTGTTCGAGGGTTCCGCCAGATGAGCTCGAATACTTTTTCGGGCAACGAGACTGCAGAGGAGATCTCTGATTGGGTCGCCAACACGGAGATGCTACTAGAGGCTTCTCAGCTACATCCAGACCTTTGGATGACTGCAGTGAGGGCTTAACTGAAAGACAACGCTCATTACTGGTAGGATTTCATAGAGCGTAGTGTAGGCAAGACCCAAACATGGGAGCAATTCTTAGAGTACTTCAATAGGAAGTATTTTTCGACTACAGTCAGAAATGCCCTGTACTCCCAGTTCCTGCATCAAGAACAAGGGAATATGACCATAGACTCATACGACGTGGAGTTTAGCCAACTTAGTAGATTTAGTGTCGCCTTAATACCCAACGATCAAGAGAAGGCCCAAAGATTCCATCACGGCCTTACTTTCGAGCTGCAGAGGTACACCACCACCCAGGTGAGGATTTCTTATGAGGAGGTTCCTTCAGAGGCGAGGATCTAGGAGACCATTGCCAGAGGAGCAAGACGTTCAAGTATGACCGTACCAGCCAGAGCCCAGCCCGGAGCAGGAGGATTGATCCGTCGTCCTGGAGCACAGACACAGCAGAGGACAGTGCCATACCAGCACAAGGAGCTTCCGACTTGTCATCATTATGGCAAGTGGGGACACGTCGTCAGATATTTTTGGAAGAAGCTGGGATTATGCATGATATGTGGAGCAGGCCAGCAACTTGCCAGAGATTGCCCACAGCGCAGAGATGCAGCACCGCAAACAGGACAGAGGCCCGTAACACCAGCCCCGAGGATACTACCCCCACCAGGAGGTCAACGACCGCCAGCACCCGTAGGATTTCAGAGGGGACCACACTTAGCCCCACAAGAGGCATAGTTTGATCGAGCCAGACAGCAGGCCGGAGGACAGAGGCACGGACAGGCCTTTGCACTAGTAGCAACTGATAAAGAAATAAAAGGGGAAGCTATCACAGGTATCATTTTAGTTGTATCATTACCTACAACTGCATTATTTGATTCTGGTGCTACACTATCTTTCATATATAGTAGTTTCATAGCTATGCATAGAGTAGCTACTTCCCCCTTACCTAAGAGTTGGAAGATTCTTACCGGAGGAGGCATCGTGCCGGTTACCAACACTATTAGAACGTGCTCGGTAGTTGTGTGTGGTCGAGAGATGAGAGTATAATTTTTGGTATTCTCGATGCCAAACTTTGACGTTGTGTTAGGCATGGACTGGTTGAGCCAGGATAATATCGTACTGGATTTTCGGAGAGGTAGCATCAGTTTTAGATCGCTAGATCAACCGAAGTTCGAGTACATGCGAGGGACCATCGAGCAAGGAGTAGGGCAGACAGCTGGAGCTTATATGGCTATAGAGACGGCACCCCCCACCAATAGTTACAGAGTTCGAGGATGTTTTTCTGAAGTAGTTGCCAGGCTTACCACCGGATAGAGACGTGGAGTTCACTATTGAGTTAGTACCCGGAGAAGCACCGGTATCTTCAAATATGTACCAATTGGCAAAGAAGCACTAGATGAGCTAAAGCTACAGTTAGAAGAGTTACAGAACAAGGGATTTGTCCTCCCTAGTGTATCACCCTGGGGAGCACCAGTATTATTTGTACCAAAGAAGGATGGGACAGTCCGTATGTGCATTGATTACAGAGCCCTTAATGCTTTGACTATCAAGAACAAGTACCCCCTTCCGCGGATTGATGATTTGTTCGACCAGTTGACAGGAGCAGTGGTGTTCAAGAAGATCGACTTGAGATCGGGTTACCATCAGGTAAGGGTGCGGAGAGAAGACATACCAAAGATAACATTCAGGACTCGTTATGGTCACTAAAAGTTTTTGGTGATGCCTTTCAGATTGACGAATGCGCCCGCAGTATTTATGAACTTGATGAATAGAGTCTTTCCCCAATACCTAGAACAGTTTATGGTAGTCTTCATCGACGACATCTTGGTGTATTCAAAGAGCCACGAGGAGCACGAAGAGCACTTGAGACTAGTGTTAGAAACTCTGAGGCGAGAAAGGCTCTATGCCAAGCTGAGAAAGTGTGAGTTTCTCCTAGATGGTGTCGCTTTTCTTGGACACGTTATCTCAGGAGATGGTATTTCGGTAGATCCAGCAAAGATTTCCTCAGTAGAGACGTGGCCAACCCCTACTAACATCTCAGAGGTGAGGAGTTTTCTAGGACTTGTAGGATATTAACGGAGGTTCATGGAGAACTTTGCAAGGATCGCAGAGCCGACGACCCGTTTGACCCGCAAGGAGCAGGACTTTATCTGGACAGAGGAGTGTCAGACGATATTTGATGAGCTGTAGAAGCGTCTGACCACGGCCTCTATCTTGACCATACCTTCTGGACCCGGAGGATTCGTGATCTATAGCGATGCGTCTGGAAAAGGATTAGGATGCATCTTGATGCAACATGGGAAGGTTGTGGCCTATACCTCTAGACAACTGAGGACCCATGAGAAGAACTATCTAACCCACGACTTGGAGCTTGTCGCAGTGATCTTTGCCTTGAAGCTGTGGCGGCACTACCTATACGGAGAACGAGTAGAGATATTCACAGATCATAAAAGCCTAAAGTACGTCAATACTCAGAAGGACCTGAACCAGAGACAAAGACGTTGGCTCGAGGTGATGACAGACTTTGAGATTGAGCTGTAATACCATCTGAGAAAGGCCAACGTGGTAGCTGATGCATTAAACAGAAGACCCATGGCATTCTTTTTTACTACACAATAATATCTGTTGAAAGACCTAGAGCAGATGGGTATAGAGGTTATTATGCCCAGAACAGACGGTCAGTTGTCGAGTTACCAGTTGCAATCAACATTGGTTAAGAGAATCAAGGCTGCCTTACCAACAGATACAAGATTTTAGAGCCTTCGATCGAGGACAAAGGCCGAGATATACACATGATTGCGCATACATGAGGACGGAACTTTGAGATATGGAGATCCTCTCTATGTTCCGAATGGAGAACTTCGTCAGGAGCTGATGTCGGAGGCACATAGTTCAACATACTCTATTCATCCAGGAGGCACGAAGATGTACAGAGACTTGAGGTAGTACCATTAGTGGCATGGAATAAAGAGAGAGATAGCCCTCTTTGTAGCGAAGTGCCTGGTGTGTCAACAGGTCAAGGCTGAGCATCAGAGGTCAACAGGTTTACTTCAGCCGCTCCCGATACCTGAGTGGAAATAGGAGCACATCACTATGGACTTTGTTACGGGCTTTGCGATGAGTCCTAGTGGTCGTAATGCAGTAGGGTTAATCGTGGATAGACGCACCAGGTTCGCTCACTTTTTCCCTTTCAGAGTTGGGCAGTCTATAGAGGTCTTAGAAGATATGTATATGAGGGAGATCGTGCAACTGCATGGAGTGCTAATCAGTATAGTGTCTGACAGGAATACGAGGTTCACATCTTACTTTTGGCAGAGTATGCAAGAGAGTCTCGGTACCCGCCTGAAGTTCAGCTCATCGTATCACCCGCAAACAGATGGACTAGGAATATATAACATGCCAGCCGTATGTATATGAACTCTAATATATGGAACCCATATACACACATACATTTTACATGAATATCCAATCCACCAGTGGTAATATACTATCAACAAGTCACACGCAATCTATATATCATCCACAGCACAAATAAAGAAATAAATAGGAAATAAATAACTTAATCTCAAAGATGAAGTCTCAAAGTATGATAGTCGGATGGAAACAAATCTACTGTAAATCAACTATACTAAAACTCTAATATATGGAACCCATATACATCAATGAGGTAGAGAACAACTGAAAAATAAGATATAGATTGACATGATTCTCTTGGAGATCTGAAAACTCTAATATATGGAACCCATATACACACGTACTCCTGTGGATACTCCTGCCTGTCTATATCTGGAAAGGTACCATGTCCTCAGAGGGACGTAACAAGATACATATAAATATGCCAATAAAGTACTAAAAAATAAACATCCAATGGTGTCGCCTAATCATCTAAGTGAATGTAGTGTCAGAACAACTTTCCAACAAGTGGGCTATCTAGCTCAAATAGGATTGGCATAATTCTCTTGGAGATTCAGGGGCCTACAAAGTATGTGATCTTTTGAACGGCAGAGGCTGCCTAATAATATATAATATATAGTAGTCATCATGACCGTGCATCTCCGGCGAAGCGTACGGGTTACACAAGAAAAGTGTAAACGAGCCAAAACACCTTATTTGTTGTTCTCCCCATCCAATGCTCTAAGCATGTCACATCCATGACACGATGATACCTCTAAATAACTGCTAGGTCTACTATCATACAAACTTTCTATCGACAGTTATCTTTATCCGTCGCAAGACCTATACGTACCAGTGACCAGCCGAATATGCAAGTCCGTGTCCTACATGTGACTCACACTCGTGTAAGAATAGTGTCATGGCCAATGAAATATAAGAATGTCTCATGATAATGGGGTGGTCTCATAGAGTAGGTCCATATGCATATACATAATAAAAACAGAATACGACATCACCGTCGTTGCACCCAAGTTTCCTTTGACGCGCAGTTTATATAGCAGTTTAAAATATATAAATTTAAATGACCGAAATAAAATATGCATGCATCATATAGAATGTAATCACAGAACAATGACAAGGTATACTTGCCTGGCAAGCAATCTATAGTGTAAGCGTCCAGATGTCAAAGACACAGGATCAGAAACTAAGGCCTCCGAATTAGCGTCTCCGGATGCTAAAATAAACATCACCAACATTTTCGAAATCAGCAAGATAGCTAAAAAATACTACCCTTTCGTCCAATTTGGACACAGGGGCAAAACGGTAATTTTGGGTCAAAGCGGGGTCCACAAGTGGCCCACTTTGCATTGAAAAGCATACCAGGGGTAAAGGTCTCTAAATGAGACAAATTATAGGTCAAACGAATACTAAATGTCATTACTAACTCAACGGTATGTCCAATTTTGGATTTCGGTGAGCCGAACACAATTTTGCCCAAAAAGTCAACCGTAGGGCCCGCAAATAGACGGCTTGGTCAACTGTCTCAGAATTGCGTGAAAATTGGGTCACAGGACCAATGCGATACCACGAGTCCAGTAGCGCAAGTTTTGTCGCATTCTGACGAGCGTACAATTAATGGTGCAGGATTTTGCAAATGTCATGATACGGGGACTTTTCGCGGATACGGGGACTTTTCGTGAAAGCCCACACATCTGAAATACCATACACGCCTTTCGGTGTAATTGGTATACGATGGAGCGGTCTCGTTTGGCGGGGCACGCTCCGTATTACAAATTTTGAAGGTTCAAAAATAAGTTTTTCGTGATTTTTAACTCAGTTTAATTCTACATACAGCATCAAATAAAATAAAATAATTGACAGAAAATATTCAAGGTTAGGTGGTCTTCATATAGCAAAATGAATTTCTAAGTTTGGATCTTTGTGGTGGGAGATACGAGTCCGTAAACATGGGTGGTTACAGCAGTTTTTCTGATATTAAAAGTTGTCATTTTTCTCCAACTTGGTCTCCGTTTTTACCTAGGGTTACGCGCTGTTCGGAGGAAACTAATACACATAGTTGGAAGAGGGCTAGGTCATGAACATACCAATGAAGACGGGGTCAAATTTGGTTGCGAGATGGAACGAAAAATAGGGCGTGAACAAGGGCAAGTTCCTATCTCATTTATGTGCGACGTACGCGCGGTCACGGACGCGGAACGAACGGCAGCGCTGGACGGCTGCTCCGACGGTGGCGGCGGCTGTGTCATGGCTGGGCTACCGCGCTGGGTAGTCGTGGAGATGGTAAGGGTTTAGGGTTAGGGTTTTAATATGTAAAGTATATATATATAGAGAGAGAGAAGATGAAGCGGGGGGGGGGGGGGGGAGGGGGGCTTCCACGTGGCTGTTGTTGGGTTTCCTAAGGGAATAGGTTTCGGTTTGCTGCTGGGCTATAGGCAATTAGTTAGGTTGGGTTTGCTAAGGGAATTTTGCTGCTGCTATCCTTTAGTAGTTTAGTTATTAGAGAAGTTTGGTTTGATTTCTTTTTCTTTCTTTTCTTTTTCTTTTCTCTATTCCATTTATTAATAATCTATCTATCAATATATATATATATATATATATATATATATATATATATATATATATATATATATATTCAAAGAATTATATTAGTGCATACAAATAATCTATCAACCGTCTACAAGGTCTCCTACATGAAATAAATTAAGGTAAAAAATAGTTGCTCCATAAATCTCTAAATGCATATTTACCTAGAAATAAAAATTCAATAAATTCTATATCTTCTAATTAGGTACGAAAAATGTTTGAGCATGTCGTCCTCGCGCTCCCATGTTGATTCTGTTGGCGCGCCATGCTTCCATGCCACGCGAACCAAGGGGATAGACTGTTTCCTCACCACTTTCTCTCGACGATCAAGGATTTCCACTGGTTACTCTTGATATGACAAGCTAGGCCCAATGGTGATCTCAGATTGGTCAAGAACATGACTGCTATCTGCCACATATTGCCTGAGCTATGACACATGGAATACATCATGTACTCCTCAACTGAAGGTGGCAGTGCTAGTTGATACGCCACTTCTCCCACTCTCTCTAGCACGTCAAATGGTCCGATATACCTTGGGCTCAACTTGCCATGCCCTCCGAATTTAATGGTGCCTCTAGTAGGTGATATCCTCAAGAAAACATGATCGCCCTCTTTTAACTCCAAGGGACGACGATGAAGGTCTGCCCACTGCTTCTGCCTATCGTGCGCTGCTCGCAAGTGCCCTTGTATCTTCTTCACTATCTCAGCGGTATTGACTACCAACTCTGGTCCCAGAATCTGACGTTCTTCCAAGTCACTCCAACACACGGGCGATCTATACTTTCTTCCATATAATGCTTCAAACGGAGCCATCTGAATGCTCGCTTGATAGCTATTGTTGAAAGAGAACTCCAAAAGATGTAGGTGGTCTTCCCATGATCCTCCAAAGTCTAACATAAAAGCCCTCAACATATCCTCCAGCATCTGAATAGTACATTCGGACTGTCCATCTGTCTGCGGGTGATAAGATATACTGAACTTCAGACGAGTCCCAAGACTCTCTTGCATACTTCTTTAAAAGTGTGAGGTAAAATGCGAATCCATGTCTGATACAATGCTGACCGGTATGCCGTACAATCTCACGATCTGCCTCATATATAAGTCAGCCAAAGCTTCTGTAGACTGACCAACTCTAAAAGGCAAAAAATGGACTGACTTGGTAAGTCGATCCACTATTACCTATACTGCATCTCTCCCACTTGGACTCTTGGGAAAACCTGTGACAAAGTCCATAGTGATGTGCTCCCACTTCCACTCTGGAATCAGAAGTGGTTGTAATAACCCTGCTGTTCTCTGATGCTCCACCTTTACTTGCTGACATACTAGACATTTGGCTACAAAGCAAGCTATCTCTCCCTTCATCCCATGCCACAAAAAGTGCTGTCATAAGTTACGGTACATCTTGGTGCCTCCAGGATGAATAGAATATATCGAACTATGAGCTTCTGCCATCAGCTCCTGTCGAATCTCTCCATTAGGAACATATAGACGATCACCATATCGTAATGTCCCATCATCATGAATACTCAATCTTGTTTGTTCTCTGGCCTCTGTCCTTTTTTTTAATCTCCTGAATCTAGCGTCCGTAGGCAAAGTTGCCTTGATCCTCTCTACTAGTGATGATTACACTCGCAAGTTGGCTAATGTCCCATCTACTCCGGGTAATATTACTTCTATGCCAAGCTCTTACAAGTCCTCTAATAATTTCCTTTATGTTGTCAAGAAGTAAGCTGCTGGTTTCCGGCTTAACGCGTCTGCTACTACATTAGCCTTGCCTGGGTGATAATGTAGCTCTATCTCAAAATCCTTCATCAACTCAAGCCATCGATATTGTCTCATATTTAACTCCTTCTATGTGAAGTGTAAGCCCCCGGATTTTCAGAATTTTAAATTTGGATTTTTCCCCAATTTTTCTGAAATTTTCTGGAATTGAAACCTAGGTCTTTGTTGATTTAATAATTTTTTTTATTTCTGTTAATTTATATTAAAATATTATGGAAATAATATTTTATGGTGTAAAATGGGAAACCGGACACAGGGTAATTTTTTGCGGATTTATTGGACTCCGAAAACCCGTTTAAAGCCCTGAAAGCCGAAGTACATTTAAACCGAATTAAACCCGTGTCAACGCCCGATATCCCCATGAGAGCCGAGGCCAAGCCCAAGGAGCGTTGACCCAGCCCAAATCCTAGGTCTAACCCTAGTCCAATTCCTGTAATGTATAAATACCTATTTTCCTAGTTTTCTCCACAAGTAAAAAGAAGAAAAGAAAATAATTTCTAAAAATCCCTAATTCTAATTAACCCTAACCCTAACCCTAACCCTAAGCCGCCGGCCGCCTGTTCCCTCACTCCCCCCGCCTGACTCCAACGCCCTCCGCCGTCGCCTCGCCTGAACCCTAGCCCCTCCATCTTTCTCCTCCGTCCGCTGCCGCCCCGAGCACTCGAGCCACCTCACGCCGCCGACCGGACCTTGTCGACCTCCCGCTGCAATGACACAGCCGAGTCCGCCCAGCCCGACTTCACCTCCCCATCTCCACCACGACTCCGCCGCGAGCCGCCTCGCCCGGCCCCTTCCTCTTCTCCATCCAACTCCCCGCCGACGACTCCCCTGATCTCCGCCGCTGCCCGCCTCGACTCCGCAGTCTCCCCCTCGCTCCGCCGTGATGCTGCCCTAGCCCAACCCTCTCCTCGCCTCCGTCCCTGGGCCGCCGTCTTCCCTGAACGAGTTTCCCTTCAGCCCCGACCAGCAGCGGAACCGCAGCCGCCTGCGACGACGTCGACGTGCCCCGGCCGCCTCCGCCCAGCCCTCGTCGAGCCGCCCTCCCCGAGCGCCGCCCGGCCACCAGCAAGCAGTCTCCCGACTACGGCATCGCCCAGAGCCAAAGCCCTAGGTCAGACACAACCCCGGACACAGACACAGAACGCAGGACACGAAGGACCCCTCGGATACGGGAAATCGGTCTTCACGGAGCCCTGTTCAGGTAACGTTTCCTCTCTCCTCGTGATTCCGTTTTCTGTTCCGTCAGTTGCATCGCATAGACTGTGTGACCCCCTCGATGCCCGTGCAACCCGCTCGGTGCATCGCGTCCTATGGCGATCGCAAACCGCGATCCAAAAACAGGAAAACTAATACCCCATTTTACCCCGGAACTGAATATGCCCCGCCAAACGGGACGACTTGGTCGCACACGGTCTTCACAAATACGTGCGCGTCGTTGATACGGACGTGTAGAATTTCGCAGAAGCTGATTCGGATGTGCGTGCACACCGAAATCAGTACGTATCCGCGGACATCGCCCCGTATCCGACTTTTCTGAATCTTGCTGTAACTTAGTGTACACACGTCGGATCAAGACGAAACTTGCGCCATCGGACTCATAGCGATACGCTGGTCCTGTGACCCAAGTTTGGTTCAACTTTGAGAACATTGACGAAATCGTGTATCGTGGGCCCCACAGGCTCCACTTGACGGGCAATTTTGTGATCGGCTCATCGGAATCCAATTCTGGAAGTTCCGTTGGGTTCGTATCATCGTTCCTGACTTGTTGACACTAAGTTTGGTGAATTTGGAGACCTTTGACCCTGACACGCTTTTCGGTGCAAAGTGGTCCACATGTGGACCCCGCTTTGACCCGAAAATGTCATTTTTGCCCTTGTGTCCAAATTGGACTCAAGGACAGGCATTTTTAGCTATTTGATATTTTTTGAATCTAATGGTGATGTTTATTTCAGCAACCGTAGTAGTAGCAGCAGATCACACTGAGACCAGAGCTACAGTTGGAACCAGGACCCCAGGCAAGTGTACCATGCCAAACTCTGCAGTATTGTTATATATTTTCCTTGCTTCATTATATTGCTGTGCATGCTTAACCAGGACCATGTGACGTACTTAGCGTCCGATTATTAGTCGGGTGCCAACACTATACGCGGTGTTGAGTACGGTCATCTTGAGATGGACATTCGTGACACTATATATTCTCGTACTGGTCTTACCAAGTACACTTTGACCCAGGACACTTGACACTACTCATGAGACAGGATCTTCCCGAGATATTCGTGGTGATTCTGTATAGGATACAGGACATGGACATTATATTCTTAGATATAGTATGACTTGTTGCATTAGATATGATCCCGCTTGACAAGGACATGAGACGTTATGGTCATGATATACGTGGTTACATTGGGTGGGGAGAGACGCACAGGCTACAGGCTGATCATATATATATATAACTCCTATTATTGAGAGGCACAAGACTCTGAAGCCCGAGCTTGGCCCATTACCGGTTATTACCGCTACCGGCTCCCCGACACAGAGCTTGTAGTGGCTTCGGCCTGTGCACTAGTGATGCTCTCACTTGCATTTCACATAGATGGTTATATTGCTTACCCTATTTATTGTATTTTTTGCTGCACTGCATTTATTTTGGCTTGTATTTTCTGTACCTTGCTGTCCCCTGAGGACCTGGATCCGGACTTTGTCCCTAGGACTAGCAGAGGAGATCCACCTAGAGTTATACAGTACAGGAGCATTATCAGGAGCAGAAGCAGGAACAGGAGCAGATACAGGAGCTGTACCGACACCTGAGGATGAGATTATGCTAGAGGACTTCTCCTGGGTATTGCCTAGAGATACTCATTTATTTCTATTTCCAGTTCCTTTATTTTCCAGTCTATTGCATTTATGTATCAGACTTGTTCGCGGATTATTCTCCGAGACACTTTTATTGAGAGTTGTTAGTTATTCCTTTTTGTATTTATTCTGGCATTTGATCTGTGATTATCTGTTATGGATGAGATTAGCTTAGACTGTGACTTGTATCATTGAACCTACTTATTCTTATATTACAGCTTAAGCATGCCCCGATGGATCCATTAAATTAGGTTTGTCCATCGGTGTGTGCTGCTGGCCATTATCACGCGTCTGGTCCCTCGGTATTTTGGGATCGGGGCGTGACAGGGTTTTTGTGTTGGCCCATGCAGGTCAACGACTAAATTGTTCGGTTTCAACTTAGGGACCGAGCAAGCCTGCAATAAGAATAGGATAAGTTTTTAGGATCTCATCCACTTGCTTGAAACGTTCTTGATATCTATATCAAATTTAAATTAATTTCTTGACTCGTATCCTGCCTTGATTCCTGAGCGCCCTTATAGTTTATTTTGATGCAGAGCAATGGATTCACAAGAACGTGACGAGACTCCTGCAAGATCACCACGAGATGCTGTGGTAACCAACAAAGATGAAGTAATACCAGTTGACGAAGGTCAATCCTCACCACAACGCAGTCAAGCAAGTCAGCATGCCTCGAGAATCCAGGAAGATGACGTTCCACCATTGACGCAGTTGGCTCCACCGACGCCCACCGTTCCACAAGGGCAGGCTATGGACGAATAACAAATGTTTCGAATGTTCTACGCAATGATGTAAGCCCATTAGAAAGTTCAGAAAGAAGCTCAGCAAATCCAAGCGGAGAAGTTCATCGACAGATTCAGCTCAGAGTTACGGAAGTTAATCAGCCCCGCTGCAACTACCTTAGACGAGGATGTTCTTACTACAGCAAGACCCATGGAGTGCGACACAAGGATCGAGTCCAGCCAGAAGCGGCCGTATGCAACAGCACCAGACCAAGCACAACAGGAAAGAGCGGTAAAGCGACCACAGATGAATCCACCACCAAGAGCAGCACCCAGAGCCTTATTTCTTCCTACTTGTCAGCATTGTCGCAAGAAAGGCCATATTGAGAAGGAGTGCAGACGCAAGTTAGGATTATGCTTGATTTGCGGAACCAATCAACACTTAGCCAAGGACTGTTCTCAGCATCAAGAGAAAGTATTGATGATTCATCAACCAGCCACATCAGCACCAACCGGAGCACCACAGGAAGAAATTGCACGGAAGTCTCACATGCACCAGCCATCAGAAACATCTCCACAGGCACTACCTATCTGTCAATATTGTCGCAAGCGAGGCCATATTGAGAACGAGTGCAGACGAAAAAGGAAAGTATATTTAGCTTGCGGATCCAGTCAGCATCTAATAAAGGAATGCCCTGAGCATCGAAAAGAGGCACCAAGGGTTAATCGACAAGCGTTACCAGCACCAATGCCAGCCTCTCCAGCATTGGAAGTACCGCAAACGAGATTTGAAGGAACCAGACCACCAGCTCCAGGAGGGTATCATCCGAGGCCACCTTTGATACCACAAGCAGCACTTTTCCAGCAAGCCCAGCAGCAGCAGAGGAATCGACTACGAAGATGCGGACAAGCCCTGCTATGACTTTGGAAGACGCGCAGACTCATGGAGTAGCTAATGCGCAAAATTTTTCGTAGTTATCTATTTATAGATTTGTTTTATCTCGTGCCTATTGGTTCGTGACCTCAGCCTTAACCTATGTAATTTTGAACTTGATAATAACCTAGTATGCTTTTATAATTGATAACTGGAGAGATTTTAGAGTCTTTTGTTATTGTGCTTATTTTGGGTTGTTTTGAGAACTTGAGTTAAGTTGTACCTCCTTTCATCATCATCTAGCGTACTTATAATTATGGTACTAACTTGACTTATGCTGCTATTCTATAGCCTAGTTTTGTAAGCTTATTCTTTATCGAGCTTGTTCATGACATATGTATTAGTGGACGCGTACACTAATACAATTGTCTATTCAGAATCAGTGTATTACGGTCTGATCAACCTTAGTGCATTTTGGTTCGCTCTTTGCACGACTACTTCACGTGGATTGAGATATATATTGGACTAAGTATACTTGCCCTCTAGATAGTTTTGTGCATATCGTATCAGTTATATAACTGTACTAATACGAGCATGCGAACATAGGATTACCAGAGTAGGATTTCAATCCACAATTATCTTGACAAATCCCATTTGTATTCGTTAAACGTCTTGATCCTGATACTTCTATTTCTATTACCTCACCCTTGAACTCTTTATTATTGATCTTCGTCTTCCCTTATTTCGGAAAGACGAAATCTCGTGCTTGGTATAAGTTGGATATATATAGACAGTGCTAGATATACCCCACAGGCCGGTCACATTGTTGATGACCCTTTTATATATGATTAAGGGAATATCATAGGTGATATGTTGGTGTTAAAGACTTGAGGATTCAATAAACATGATAAAATAAGTTGGGGCATAGTTCTATTAGATGTATAGCCTTAGATGATAGATGGGTAAATTCTAAGTTGGGTAGAGACTGCAATGTTCGCTTGAGAGAAATCCTTTAGACTGTAATCAAGTGAGATTGGATAGAGAGAACCCTACCATATTTTAATTTCGAGGACGAAATTTTTATAAGTTGGGTAGATGGTAAGCCCCCGGATTTTCAGAATTTTAAATTTAGATTTTTCCCCAATTTTTCTGAAATTTTCGGGAATTAAAACCTAGGCCTTTGTTGATTTAATGATTTTTTTTATTTCGGTTAATTTATATTAAAATATTATGGAAATAATATTTTATGGTGTAAAATGGGAAATCGGACACAGGGTAATTTTCTGCGGATTTATTGGACTCCGAAAACCCGTTTAAAGCCCTGAAAACCGAAGTACATTTAAACCGAATTAAACCTGTGTCAACGCCCGACATCCCCATGAGAGCCGAGGCCAAGCCCAAGGAGCGTTGACCCAGCCCAAATCCTAGGTCTAACCCTAGTCCAATTCCTGTAATGTATAAATACCTATTTTCCTAGTTTTCTCCACAAGTAAAAAGAAGAAAAGAAAATAATTTCTAAAAATCCCTAATTCTAATTAACCCTAACCCTAACCCTAAGCCGCCGGCCGCCTGTTCCCTCACTGCCCCCGCCTGACTCCAACGCCCTCCGCCGTCGCCTCGCCTGAACCCTAGCCACTCCATCTTCCTCCTCCGTCCGCTGTCGCCCCGAGCACTCGAGCCACCTCACGCCGCCGACCGGACCTTGTCAACATCCCGCTGCAACGACACAGCCGAGTCCGCACAGCCCGACTTCACCTCCCCATCTCCACCACGACTCTGCCGCGAGCCGCCTCGCCCGGCCCCTTCCTCTTCTCCATCCTACTCCCCGCCGACGACTCCCCTGATCTCCGCCGCTGCCCGCCTCGACTCCGCAGTCTCCCCCTCGCTCCGTCGTGATGCTGCCCTAGCCCAACCCTCTCCTCGCCTCCGCTCCTGGGCCGCCGTCTTCCCTGAACGAGTTTCCCCTCAGCCCCGACTAGCAGCGGAACCGCAGCCGCCTGCGACGACGCCGACGTGCCCCGGCCGCCTTCGCCCAGCCCTCGTCGAGCCGCCCTCCCCGAGCGTCGCCCAGCCACCAGCGAGCAGTCTCCCGACTACGGCATCGCCCAGAGCCAAAGCCCTAGGTTAGACACAACCCCGGACACAGACACAGAATGCAGGACACGAAGGACCCCTCGGACACGGGAAATTGGTCTTCACGGAGCCTTGTTCAGGTAACGTTTCCTCTCTCCTCGTGATTCCGTTTTTTGTTCCGTCAGTTGCGTCGCATAGACTGTGTGACCCCCTCGATGCCCGTGTAACCCGCTCGGTGCATCGCGTCCTGTGGCGATCGCAAACCGCGATCCAAAAACAGGAAAACCAACACCCCATTTCACCCCGGAACTGAGTACGCCCCGCCAAACGGGACGACTTGGTCGCACACGGTCTTCACAGATACGTGCGCGTCGTTGATACGGACGTGTGGGATTTTGCAGAAGCTGATTCGGATGTGCGTGCACACCGAAATCAGTGCGTATCCGCGGACATCGCCCCGTATCCGACTTTTCTGAATCTCGCTGTAACTTAGTGTACACACGTCGGATCAAGACAAAACTTGTGCCATCGGACTCGTAGCGATACGCTGGTCCTGTGACCCAAGTTTGGTTCGATTTTGAGAACGTTGAAGAAATCGTGTATCGTGGGCCCCACAGGCTCTACTTGACGGGCGATTTTGTGATCGGCTCATCGGAATCCAATTCTGTAAGTTTCGTTAGGTTCGTATCATCGTTCCTGACTTATTGACACTAAGTTTGGTGAATTTGGAGACCTTTGACCCTGATACGCTTTTCGGTGCAAAGTGGCCCACATGTGGACCCCGCTTTGACCCGGAAATGTTATTTTTGCCCTTGTGTCCAAATTGGACTCAAGGACAGACGTTTTTAGCTATTTAATATTTTTTGAATCTAATGGTGATGTTTATTTCAGCAACCGGAGTAGTAGCAGCAGATCACACTGAGACCAGAGCTACAGTTGGAACCAGGACCCCAGGCAAGTGTACCTTGCCAAACTCTGTAGTATTGTTATATATTTTCCTTGCTTCATTATATTGCTGTGCATGCTTAACCTAGGACGTGTGACATACTTAGCGTCCGATTATTAGTCGGGTGCCAATACTATACGCGGTGTTGAGTACGGTCATCTAGAGATGGACATTCGTGACACTATATATTCTCGTACTGGTCTTACCAAGTACACTTTGACCCAGGACACTTGACACTACTCATGAGACAGGATCTTCCCGAGATATTCGTAGTCATTCTGTATAGGATACAGGACATGGACATTATATTCTTAGATATAGTATGACTTGTTGCATTAGATATGATCCCGCTTGACATGGACATGAGACGTTATGGTCATGATATGCGTGGTTACATTGGGTGGGGAGAGACGCACAGGCTACAGGCTGATCATATATATATAAAACCCCTATTATTGAGAGGCACAAGACTCTGAAGCCCGAGCTTGGCCCATTACCGGTTATTACCGCTACCGGCTCCCCGACACAGAGCTTGTAGTGGCTTCGGCCTGTGCACTAGTGATGCTCTCACTTGCATTTCACATAGATGATTATATTGCTTACCCTATTTATTGCATTTTCTGCTGCACTGTATTTATTTTGGCTTGTATTTTCTGTACCTTGCTGTCCCCTGAGGACCTGGATCCCGACTTTGTCCCCAGGACTAGCAGAGGAGATCCACCTAGAGTTATACAGTACATGAGCATTATCAGGAGCAGAAGCAGGAACAGGAGCAGATACAGGAGCTGTATCGACACCTGAGGATGAGATTATGCTAGAGGACTTCTCCTGGGTATTGCCTAGAGATACTCATTTATTTCTATTTCCAGTTCCTTTATTTTCCAGTCTATTGCATTTATGTATCATACTTGTTCGCGAATTATTCTCCGAGACACTTTTATTGAGAGTTGTTAGTTATTCCTTTTTGCATTTATTCTGGCATTTGATCTGTGATTATCTGTTATGGATGAGATTAGCTTAGACTGTGACTTGTATCATTGAACCTACTTATTCTTATATTACAGCTTAAGCATGCCCCGATGGATCCATTAAATTGGGTTTGTCCATCGGTGTGTGCTGCTGGCCATTATCACGCGTCTGGTCCCTCGGTATTTTGGGATCGGGGCGTGACATGAAGACATACTTGAGGCTTTTGTGGTTTGTATAGATCTTCACCCATTCCCCATATAAGTAATGTCTCCATAGCTTTAGAACAAAAACAACGGCTGTAAGTTCCAAGTCATGAGTTGGATAATTCTTCTCGTGTACTCGTAACTGTCTAGATGAATATGCAATCACCATGCCATGCTGTATCAACACGCATCCTAAGCCTTTTCCTGATGCGTCACTGTAAATCACATAACCCCGGATCTTGATGGAATAGTCACTACTGGTGCTATGGTCAGTCGCTTCTTCAACTCCTCGAAAGCGGCTTGACACTCGTCGGTCCATACGAACTTTTGATCCTTGCATGTCAACGAAGTGATAGGTGCTCCTATCCTTGAGAAGTTCTCTATGAACCGTCGATAATATCCCATAAGTCCAAGGAAACTTCTCACCTCTGATGCTGATTTAGGAACGGGCTATGTCTAGACTGCCAAAATTTTCTCTGGATCAACAGAAATATCATATCCTGTAATGACATACCCAAGAAACGAGACTCTGTCCAAAAAGAACTCACATTTACTGAGTTTGAATATAACTGCTCTCTTCTTAAGGTCTCTAGAACAATCTGCAGGTGCTTCTCGTGCTCCTCGTGGCCCTTCGAATAGACAAGTATGTCATCTATGAAGACGACCATGAACTGGTCCAAATACTAATAGAATACTTGATTCATTAAGTCCATAAAGATAGCTGGAGCATTGGTCAACCCAAATGGCATGACCAGGAACTCGTAGTGTCCATATCTTGTCCTGAATACGGTCTTCGGGATATCCTGCTTCCGTACCTTCACCTGGTGATATCCCGATCTCAAGTCTACCTTCGAGAATAGCTTTGCTCCACTAAGCTGATCAAATAAGTTATCAATGCATGGCAATAGATATTTATTCTTCACGGTCACTATATTTAAGGCTCTATAGTCAATGCACATACGCACTAACATATCCTTTTTTGGTACAAACAACACTGGTGCTCCCCAGGGTGATGCACTCGGTCGGATAAAACCTTTCTCCTCTAATTCTTTCAACTGTGCCTTCAGCTCATCCATCTTCTTCTTTGCCAATTTATAAACATGTGACACTTTGGGTGCTGCTCCTGGTGTTAATTTAATCAAAAATTCTACGTCTCTGTCCGGGGGTAGTCCTGGCAATTACTCTGGAAAGATGTTTTGGAATTCTGAAATGATGGGGAGATAGATAACGTCGTCCATTGCAAGTTGAACACCATCAATGGCTTCTGTGGATCCTCGTGCAAACTCAAGTTCTGACTGGCCTGGTACCTTAAAAAGAATGCTTCCTCAAAAATAGTCTAAGAAAGCGTGGTACTTGCTTAGCCAGTCCATTCCAAGCATAATATCAAAAGTTGGCATAGGAAGGACTAAGAGTCGGGCACTCATCTCTCTGCCACGAATCACTATGGGACACAATCTACAAATTCGACTAACAAGTACAACTCCTCCTCCGGTGAGAATTCTAACACAACTAGGTAAAGGTGTAGTGGCAATATTGTGTTTGGCAATAAAACTAGAAGATATGAACGAGTGGGTGGCTCCCGTATCAAACAATGTCACAATAGTAAAAGTAAAAGCAAGAGTAATACCTTCTATGACATCAATCTCCTGATCCATGTCATCCACTTCTAGTGCAAAAGCTTGTACATTCCTTTGTGTAAAACCCCATATTTTAAAATATTATTTAATTAATTAGTTATTAAATTTATTTATATTATTTTGTAGTTATTTAGATAATATGTATGTAGTGATTTAAGTACCTAGATAATTAATCATTTAGAATTGTTGTACAAAATCTATTATTTTTATTTTTGGAATCTTGTGGAAGGCTGATAGAATTTTTTAGAATTTATTTTGGGTACAAATGTATTTTTGTACCTTAAATATATATGTAAATAATATATAGTAATAGTTATAACAATAATAATAATAATAATAATAATAATAATAATAGTAATAAATAATAAGTGTTAGTAATATTAATAATAGTAGTATTAATTATCGTGTTAATAAATAGTATTAATAAAAACAAAATAAAAAAGAAAAGAAAAAGAAAAGAAATAGAAATAGAAATAGAAATAGAAAAAAAGAAAAAGAAATAGATATAGAAAAAGAAAAAGAAAAGAAATAGGAAAGAAAAATAAAATAAAATAAAATAAAACTTAACAAACTACTGAGCCTAGAGAATCACCCCCCCACGCTGTACACACCCGCGCGCCAGGAACCTCTTACCCGCTTCCTTGTCCTCTAATCCGCACCCTATATATATATATATATATATATATATATAATTTTGTTTTACTTGACAAACCCCTAACCCTAACCCAAGCTCCTACTCCTCCGCCTCCGCCTTCGCCTCCGCCAGCACCGTCGACGATCGCCGGAGCAGCCACCCTCCATCGCGACCGTCAACCACGACCGCACACCCGTGTAGGAAAGTCAGCAACTTAGCCCTGTTCATGCCCCGATTCCCGTGCCATCGCTCGACCAAATTCGACCCCGTCTTCACCGGTATGTTCATGAACTATCCCTCTTCCAACTCTGTGTATTAGTTTTCTTCGATCAGCACGTAACCTTAGGCGAAAACTGAGACCAAGTTGGAGAAAAATGACCACTTTTATTCTCAGAAAAATTGTTGTAACAATCAATGTTTACGGACTCGTATCTCCCACCATAGAGATCCCAACTTAGTTTTTCTTCTTGCTATGGAAAGACCACCTAACCTAGATTATTTTTTGTCAATTATATTATTTTATTTGTTGCTGAATGCTGAATTAAATTGGATTAAAAATTACTAAAAATTTGTTTTTGCAAATTTCAAAATTTGCGATACGGAGCGCGTCCCGCTAAACGGGACTTCTCCGTCGCATCCAAATTGCACCGAAAGGCGCGTATGTTATGTCCAGACATGTGGACTTTTGCAAAATCTGATTTGGGCACATGTGCGCGTCGAAATCAACCCATATCGGCAAAAAGTCCCCATATCGCGACTTTTGCAAAATACTACACCATTTAGTGTACGCTCGTCAGAACGCGACGAAGCTTACAATATTGGATTCGTGGTATCACGTTGGTCCTGTAACCCAAGTTTCAAGCGATTCTGAGATAGTTGACCAAGCCGCATAATTACGGGCCCTACGGTTGACTTTTTGGACAAATTTGTGTTCGGCTCACTGGAATCCAAAATTGGACGTACTGTTGAGTTTGTATTGAAGTTTAGAATTGGTTTGACTTATAATTTGTCTTTTTTAGTGACCTTTACCCCTGACACGCTTTTCGGTGCAAAGTGGGCCATATATGGACCCCATTTTGACCAAAAATTACCATTTTACCCCTATGTCCAAATTGGACGAAAGAGTAGTATTTTCTAGCTATCTCGCTTATTCTGGGAACGTTGGTGATATTTATTTCAGTATCCGGAGACATTCATTCTGAGGCCGTTGTTTTCTGATCTTGTGTGCTTGACTCCTGGATGTTACACTTTGCAGCTTTCTTACTGTAATCCCCCTGATTTTCAAAGAATTTTAAATTGGATTTTCTGAATTTTTTGGAATTTTCTTGGAATTTTCTGGAATTAAATTAATGTTCTTTAATTATTAGAAGATTTTTAAATGTTAATAAATAATATTAAAATATTATGAAAATAATATTTTATGGTGTAAAATAGAAAACCAGACATAGGGTAATTTTCCGGCAATTTATTGGACCCCGGATGGATTTTAAAAGCCCTAAATACTAATTAAATTATTAAACCCAAAAATAAACCAGGTTTTTATTAAATAAACCAAACCAATTTAAACCGGACCGGGTTTATAATTAAACCAAATTCCTTATTGGGTCGGATCCGGGTTCAATCTAGACCCGATCCAATAACCCGAACCCGACCCGCCTAATTGATTTTGGATCGGGTCGGATCCGCCTGACCTGACCCGACCCGGCCACCCGAGACCCGCTAGCTCCTTCTTCCCCAAACGTCGACCCCGACTCTTCCCCTCCCCGCCGCCGGAACGGCCGCCGCCTGGCCTCCCGACGCCTCCTCTTTCTCTCCCCGCAACCGCCGTCCCCTCCGCTCCAGCTTCCCCTCACCGGACGTCGCCTCTCCCTCTCCCTCGACCTCTATATAAACCCTAGCACCCCGCCCTCCGGCCAAATCCCCTCGCCGGCCACCCTGCTCTGCCGTAACCGACCCACAGCTGCGCCTCGCCCGGACCTCCTTTTTCCTCTCTCTCCCTTGCTCCAGCCTCCTCCAGTGGTGCAGATCCCGTCGACCTTCACCCGTCAGCCGCTTCAGGCCGACCTCCTCCAGGACCTCCTCCCTCCGCCGGACTCGCCGCCAGCTCCTTCCCCTCCTCCGCCGAGAGCCCCGCCTGAGCCGCCTCCAGTGAGCCGACCTCCGCTGACTGAACACCCACTCCCAGCGGCCAAACACAGCTACCCTAGGCGGACACAGTACTCACAGCCGGACACGGACACGGCCAGACACAGGACACAGTGTCGTGTCGGGCACGAGTATTCGCTATTTTTCAAGCCCAGTTCAGTTATTCATAACTTTTTGCTCGTAGCTCGGATTTCGATTCCGTAAATTGTATCGCGTAGCCTGTATGACCCCCTCGGTGCCCGTACAAACCGCTCGGGGTATCGCGTCCTGTGGTGATCGCACACCGCGATCCGGAAACGGGAAAACTAAGCCCTGTTTCACCCCGAAATTGAGTACGTCCTGCCAAACGGGACGACTTAGTCACGTGCGGTCTTCACCGATACGTGCGCGTCGTTGATACGGACGTGCGAGATTTTGCAGAAGCTGATTCGGATGTGCATGCACACCGGAATCAGTGCGTATCCGCAAACATCGCCCCGTATCTGACTTTTCTGAATCTTGCTGTAACTTAGTGTACACCAGTCGGATCGAGACGAAACTAGCGCCATCGGACTTGTAGCAATACGCTGGTCCTGTGAGCCAAGTTTGGTTCAATTCTGAGAATGTTGACAAAATCGTGTGTCGTGGGCCCCACAAGCTCCATCCGACGGGCGATTTTGAGAACGGCTCATCGAAATCCAATTCTGAAGTTTCGTTGGGTTCGTATCATCGTTCCTGACCTGTTGACACTAAGTTAGACTGTTTTTGAGACCTTTGACCCTGACACGTTTTTCGATGCAAAGTGGCCCACATTTGGACCCCGCCTTGACCCGAAAATGACATTTTTGCCCTTGTCTCCAAATTGGACTCAAGGACAGGCGTTCCTAGCTGATTAATATGTTCTCGATCTGATGGTGATGTTTGTTTCAGCAACCGGACTACTGCATGCAAATCCAGCTGTTGCCAGAGCTACAATTGGAGCTGAAAACCCAGGCAAGTGTACCTTGCCATAAAATACAGTTATTGATTTATTTTGATTCTCTTGCTTTAATTTCTGTGACTGTTGTACCGGCCCTATCAAGTACTTTATACCCAGGACACTTGACACAAAGCATGATATAGAATCTTTCTGATTATTCAAGGGGGTTTTGTATAGGATATAGATTTCATGATTTAAGCTCTATTTTCTTAGAAATGACTGACTGCATTAGATTTAATCTTGCGTAACATGAATATTGAGAACTGTGACGTGAGATTACATTGGGTGGGGAGAGTATTACCATATCAAGGTTGATTATATTATATATATTATTATCTGGAAGTGTCCTAGTCTCTGACACAGAGCTTTGGCACCTGTACTGGCCTTTCGAGAAAATACTGCTATGGTTTTTTGTCACTGATCCTGTAGTAGTCTCAGCCTGAAGTATGATTAATAACTCTCATCTTGCATGATCACTTAGCTGGTTAGTTACTTACCCTATTGTTTCTTTATTTCTACACTGCATTATATTTTGGCTTGTGTTTTCTGTACCTTGCTATGTCCCCTGAGGACCTGGAATGGATTATGTCCCCAGATTTAGCAGATGAGATCTACCCAGAGGTATACGGAATAGGGGCACTACTTGGAGCAGTACATGAACCTGAAGACGAGGTGATCGCAGAGGACTTCTCTTGAATAATTGCTTCGCCATGCACAGTCTTATGGCAAATAAACTTTATTTTCCTGTTTAATTAAACTCTTTATTTCCTGTTTATGAGAACATTGTAACAGACTTAATATCGGATTATTCTCCAATTTTATTTACTTTGACTGTTGTTGGTTAATATTTCTTTTGCTGATGTTGCTATCTTATATCTGTGGATCAGAATAGTAAAACCCTGACTGATGTAATACAGCTTAAGTATGCCCGATAGATCCATTAAATTGGGTTTA
Organism: Iris macrosiphon; assembly: GCA_036927795.1. NCBI lineage: Eukaryota > Viridiplantae > Streptophyta > Magnoliopsida > Asparagales > Iridaceae > Iris > Iris macrosiphon. Next base: position 67,709,633 of record JAYESA010000004.1, on the reverse strand, counting down.
TCCATCGGTGCATGCTGCTGGCCATTATCACGCGTTCGGTCCCTCGATATTTTGGGACTGGGGCGTGACACTTACTAGGCAAGATACCTTGCCAAATTGCTTACAGTACTTTGCATGCTTATTATATTTCTGTATATATTTATTGCATGTGTGTTTTCTTTCAGTCATAAGTATATGATATATATATATATATATATATATATATATATATATATATATATATATATATATATATATATATATATATGTTGACACACACTTGACATATAGTATCATGGGAATGGAGGACAATCAGTAGGAGTATGGGCTATAATCACTCTGGTAAACCGTAGTAACTAGCATGCACTATGGTAGTCGTGTCCGATGGTTGCTACCCCCATGGTATATCGGCTGATGGTGTCACGATGGTGGCTACCCTAGCGGTATGTCAACTGATGATGTTCCTGACGTGTGTGTGAGTTGTGAGATTAGATAGAGTAGCCACCCATGCCCATACGTCAAAAAGTTGTCCTCATTATGCATTCATATAGATTATCTTGTACAGCATACTTACATATTTTCTACCTATTATGCATGTTTACTGTATTCAAATTGGCATGCTTCTATGTATCTTGTTACGTCCCTCTGAGGACCTGGTCCCTTTCCAGGTGTAGATGTTCATGACTATTCGCAGGCATGACTATTCGCAGGAGCATGGATCATGACTTACTACTTATCTCTTCCGAGGAGGTCTTACCTTCTGAGCATCTTTGATTATCTCTAGCGATGGATCGCTTCGCTGATACCTTTCTATCATTATCTTATTTATATTGGAGATTTACCCTTCTCCCTCATTTTTGTATTGATAGTCATTGGTAGTGGATTTGTCTCCACCCGACTATTATTTTGGATTATTTAGACTTATTATTCTAGTATAGTTATTTCTTTCCTTTGACTTGTTGTATGAATGAGATTAGTATTTCTGTCACTTGTGACTATATATATACCACATGTGAGTTTATATTCATATTACAGCATACGTGTGTACTATGGTATCCATATATTGGAGTTGCCATATACATACGGCTGGAATGCTTACGTGTTCCTAGTCCTACGTATTTTGGGACTCGGGCGTGACATATTTTTGTGGTGGCCCATGCAGGTCGAGAGCATATTGTCTCGGTTATGTTACTGTACTGAGCAAGCCTGCGTATAGGATTAGAAAATAGGATCTCATCCACTTATTTAATCACCGTCCTTGATTTTATTTCGTATTCTCATTTGATTGCTTTTATTGCATCTTGCTTGATCCTTTCACAACGTCAATTTTATCTTTTCTTTCGTGCTTGATAGGGGTTAGGAAGGTGCCTTGTACCAGATATATATACTCTAGTATTCAATAACACTATCAGTTAGATCTTTGTAAGTTTGGTAGTATGCCTCATAACCTAGTAACACATAGTCCTTTTAACTCATTAATGAAGTATAAATGAATGACACCAACTATAGGCTTGTATAAGAAGATAGTGTTTATCTAGACTATAGAACTTTAGTGTTTATCTAAACTGTAGAACTTAGAGGCCTATACACCCATTTGGTTGACTTTAGACTTAGACAAGAAATTAGTATGGCAACAATAGAGGCACGACACCGGTCTTTTTGGTGAACTTAAATTATTTCGTACCTTCCTCCATCATAATCAAGCGTACTCATTTTTTTTTCCTACCTCGACTTATGCTGCTATTATAGCCTAGTTTTGCAAGCTTATTCTTTTATTGAGCTTGTTCATGACTTATGTATTATTGGGGGCCCATACTAATACAATATCAAAATCAGAATCAGTGTATTATGGTCTGATCAACCGTAGTGCGCTTGGTTCGCTCTTCGTATCACTACTTATGTGGATTGAGATATAGTTGACTCAACTTGTCAGACGAATATATTTTCCTCTAGACTGGTCAGAGCATATCATGTCAGGTACATAACTGTTCTGATGTGAACATTCGAATAGAAATTTACTAAAATAAGATTTTAATCCATAACTGCCTTGGCAACACCCTTTCAATTTCTCTAATCCCTTTGAATCTCGCACTTGTATCCTATCACCTCCTCCTTGAATTCTTTATTGGTGTTTTTTATCTTCCCCTATTTTGAAAAGATGAACGTTCGTGCTTAGTATAAGTTTGATACACGGAGAGTACTAGATATACACCATAGACCGAGCACTCATGATGACAAATAAGAGAGCGCAGGCACAGGAAGTCATAGATACATGTACGACCTTTAGTTATATTTGTCATTGCATACTCATGACCCCCTTTATGAAATGAGATCTTTGGTGCATAGTAGTCGTAGAATTATATAGGTGGTGGTTTAGCAGTTATGAGGATATATTGATATTCTACCTAGATGACATACACGCAATTCTAATGGATGATGCGAGTAACATTAGTAGTATTATTTTCCTATCATCATCTCGCCCCCTTGGGTGGCTCATCTTTTCTTCTATATCTATTCCTTATCTCGTGCTTAATTCTTCCTATCATAGTCGTATCCTTTCGTGCCATTATGAATTATTTAATTTATATCAACCTCACCCTTGTATTATTAGTTAAAATATAAATGTGTTAGTAATGATTAATAACTAAAAGATAAGTTCATAATGATAACCCTTATGTATATACACTATAGCAATATTTGTATCCTCTTAATATTTTAAAAAATGAATAGCATCCCTTAGTCTAAACGTTAATTAGTTGAATTAGTACTTACTTCTAATAGTTTTATAAAGTTAGTCAAGACCATAACTGTTGCCCTAAAAACCTAGACTAAGCTTAGGAAAGAGTTGAAGGCACTTGTTACGAACTGACAACTATGACAATTCGCTGGCGAAGTAGCGACAGCTGCAGCTAGACCGTTATAGTAGAGTAGTTGAAGTATTTGCAAACATACTGGTCAGGTTGCATGGCGGTATTAGAATACGATACTTGACGGTTACAAAAAAAAATTATGGTTGTGAGATTCCAGACAGGTATCCCAAGATTCTCGACCCAATAAATAAATTCGTCTTACAACCTAGACAATAGCCACAAGAGATTTTGACTACTAGTAGAATCCTAGTAAGTTGGGTAGTATAGATGAGTTAGAAATAGAATAGTGTATGGACAATAAATGAGGAAGTGTTAGAATGACAGACCATGACTTTTAGGAAGCACTACTAGATAGCAATGTAGTGTAATAGCTATTGTGATTATTAGGAATATGGGTTAGTGTCAATTTCGAGGACAAAATTTTTGTAAGTTGGGAAGAATATAAAATTCCATATTTTTAAATATTATTTAATTAATTAGTTATTAAATTTATTTATATTATTTCGTAGTTATTTAGATAATATGTACGTAGTGATTTAAGTACCTAGATAATTAATCATTTAGAATTGTTGTACAAAATCTATTATTTTTATTTTAGGAATCTTGTGGAAGGCTGATAGAATTTTTTAGAATTTATTTTGGGTACAAATATTTTTTGTACCTTAAATATATATGTAAATAATATATAGTAATAGTTATAACAATAATAATAATAATATTAATAATAATAATAGTAATTAATAATAAGTGTTAGTAATATTAATAATAGTAGTACTAATTATAATGTTAATAAATAGTATTAATAAAAATAAAATAGAAAAAAAGAAAAAAGAAAAGAAATAAAAATAGAAAAAAATAAAAAGAAATAGAAAAAGAAAAGGAAAAGAAATAGGAAAGAAAAAGGAAAAAAACTAAATAAACTACCAAGCGTAGAGAATCACCCCCCCCAAACTGTACAGACCCGCGCACGAGGAACCCCTTACCCGCTTCCCTGTTCTCTCATCCTCACCCTATATATATATATTTTACTTGACAAAACCCTAACCCTAACCCTAGATCCTACTTCTCCGCCTCCGCCTCCGCCAGCGCCGTCGGCGATCGCCGGAGCAGCCGACCGCCGCAGCGACCGTCAACCGCGACCGCGCACACGCCCAGGAAAGTCAGCAACTTAGCCCTGTTCATGCCCCGATTTCTGCGCCATCGCTCGACCAAATTTAACCTCGTCTTCACCGGTATATTCACGACCTATCTCTCTTCCAACTCTGTGTATTAGTTTTCTTCGATCATCGCGTAACCTTAGGCGAAAATCGAGACCAAGTTGGAGAAAAATGACCACTTTTATTCTCAGAAAAACTGTTATAAACATCAATGTTTACGGACTCGTATCTCCCCCCAAAGAAATCCAAACTTAGTTTTTCTTCTTGCTATGGAAAGACCACCTAACCTAGATTATTTTTTGTCAATTATATTATTTTATTTGTTGCTGAATGCTGAATTAAATCGGATTAAAAATCACTAAAAACCTATTTTCGTAAATTTCATAATTTGCGATAAGGAGCGCCCCGCCAAACGGGACCGCCCCATCGCATACCAATTGCACCGAAAGGCGCGTATGGTATGTCCAGATGTGTGAACTTTCGCAGAAACTGATTTGGACGCGTGTGCGTGTCGGAATCAACCCGTATCTGCAAAAACTCACCGTATCATGACTTTTACAAAATACTACACCATTTAGTGTACGCTCGTCAGAACGTGACAAAACTTGTGCCATTGGATTAGTGGTATCATGCTGGTCCTGTGATCCAAGTTTCATGTGATTGTGAGACAGTTGACCAAGCCACCTAATTGCGGGCCCTACGGTTGACTTTTTCGGCGAATTTGTGTTCGGCTTACCGGAATCCAAAATTTGACGTACCGTTGAGTTCGTATTGACGTTTAAAATTAGTTTGACCTATAATTTGTCCCTTTTAGAGTTTTTTACCCCTGGTACACTTTTCGGTGCAAAGTGGGCCATATGTGGACCCCACTTAAACCCGAAATTATCATTTTGCTCCTGTGTCCAAATTGGACGAAAGGGTAGTATCACTACTAGAAAAAGCGCTATTAGCGACGTATTTTAGCGACGTTAAAAGAAACGTCGCTAATAATATATAATTAGCGACTCCTTATAAAAACGTCGCTAGGCGTCGCTAAATGGCGACATTTAGCGACGTTTAGCGACTTTTATTAAGATTTTAAAAGTTAAGTCGCTATAAGTTAAATAAAGGTCGCTAAACGTCGCTAATATGTCTAATTTAGCGACGTTTAGCGACGTATATAGCGACCTTTTTATTAAAAATATTTAGCAACGTGTTTAGCGACGTCAATGACGTCGCTAAAATTTAAGTTAGCGACGTTTTACTTGGACGTCGCTAAACGTCGCTAAAATTTGGTTAATTAGGGCTCAGTTTCATTTTTCCCCATCTGCTGAAAATTCGAAAAGAGAAAAACTCTCCCCCCCTCCCCCGCGCTCCGTCGACCGGCTCTCCACCCTATTCCGGTAAACCCTACTCTCTCTCTCTCTCTCTCTCTCTCTCTCTCTCTCTCTCTCACAGGACACATGTGACATTGACACAAACACTACACACACAGACACTGACACAGACACAGACACGGCACACACACACACTGACACAGACACTGATGAGGACCTAGGGTTAGGGTTAGGGTTAGGTTTGTTGACATGGGGTTAGGGTTAGGGTTAGGGCCGACTGGCCCAAGTCTACGAGAGAGGTAACAGCAGCAGTGAGCACTGCTTACTAGCTTTGATTATCAAATAAAATAAATTGATTATCAATTCGGTTCTGTTTCGGTTATAGATAATTTATTTCAGCTTTGGGTTTTTAAAATTTTTACTTATTCGATTTTTATTATTTCGGTGTTGAAACCGAATAACCCGAACGCCCACCCCTAGCTAGACCTGACAATTGGACCGGGATGACCAGCCCGGCACGAATCCGGCCCGCAAAACCCTGTCCGAATTATCGTGGGCTCGGCCCGGCCCGACCCAATATATAGGGACGTGTCGGACCTCATATCTCGGCCCATAAGAGAGGTCCGGCCCCGAAGCCCAGGCTCGTTCCGACCCAAGGCACAGCTCGGCCCGGCCCGACACGCTGCTGCTTGCTAGCCTGATCGACAACCTGGTTTATACTATTTGATGTATTATACACATCCATGTATTACATAGTCCTACGCCAATCTATGGGATTTGGTATGCATACAATCTGCCAAGTTCTTGTATATAGATTGAAACAAATGGATTGTGAATCTCCAAGACAAATATGAAGCAAGAACTTGCAGTGTGTTATTTTTTTGTGCTATGTTTACATATCCCAAAGTAGAGAAGTTCATCCGAGAGAGCATACCATCTGTGTTGTTTCTCCCGGAAACAAATGCGCTCCCAACCATCTCCTATGCACATTCAACCCTATACTTCATAATTTAAAAATAAAATGTTAGTTGTTCTTCAATCTCTACTTTGAAGTCCTTGTAGGGTTCACGGAATCCCAAGTCCGATCCGGTCCGGCTCGGTCCAGTCTGAAACTCACTGTGCCGTGGGTCACGTGTCGAACTGGACTTAGATTTTTACCCTTAGGTCCGGTCTGACCCGTTATAGTGCATGGGCCTGAGAGGCCCGGCCCACTCGACAGCTCTACTCCTAGCTATGGCATATTTTCATAGAGCAATAGCCCGTGTACTTGGGAAACTTTTGATGCAAAAATTGTTCAAGCACCAGGTGCCTTAGTGCAATGCCATGACTGCTTTTCCCATAACGGACACTGACCTAGGAGTGTGGTTGGGGGCAGCTGCAGTTCTATAGTATGACACACTATTTGTAGTGTTGACTGCACACTTATAGTACAGTTCATAGTACTATGGGGTTGGGGGCAGCTGCAGTTTTGATAAATGAAAATATGTATTATATCAGTTATGATTTTTATAGTACGGTTAATTTTGCATGTAATGATTTATATGATAGCTTATGTCAATTTTGCAGAAGTTTCTAGAAATGGATATGAATTACTATCTGCGTCATCGTTCGTGGATGTACAACCGTCATCCTGATGACATGTGCGGTGTGCGGGATGAATTCATTGAGGGTGTACAGCAGTTCCTGCAGTTCGCAAAGGCGTTCCCTCAATACATGGACGATACCAAAATTAAGTGTCCGTGTGTGAGATGTCGCAACAGGAAATATCATCCTGAAGTGGAAGTTACATATCATTTATACTCGAAGGGCTTTACGCCGAATTACTATCAGTGGACCGCGCACGAAGAACTTGTATCTCTAGCATCGGAGTCGGAGCCCTATGTGGAGCCGTATATGGATGTCCAAGACCACGATGCTTACGACGACGGGTTGGTGAACATGGTTTATGATGCTGCGGGGCCTAGTTTCAATCCTGACAATTATGATGCGGCGGGACCTAGTTTCAATCCCGACAATTATGATGCAGCTGAGGAGGCACCAAATGCCGATGCTGCAAAGTTTATGGAGTTGCTTGAGAATGCAAGGACTCCACTATATCCTGGTTGTGAGGATCATTCACCGTTGGAGGTGGTTACAAGATTATTGAGCATCAAGTCCGATTTTAACATGTCGCAAGAATGCTATAATCGAGTGCTCGATTTGATTATAGAGATCTTGCCCGAGGGTGCAAAGTTGCCTAAAGACTTCTATCGATCTAAGAGGATGGTGAGATCGCTTTGGATGGGATACGAGAAAATCGATGAATGTCGCAACGGGTGCATGTTGTACTACAAAGACGACAAGGATGAAGATGCGTGCAGATTCTGTGGTGCTGATCGCTACAAGGCCACTGTTAGAGGAAAGTCTGTCGGTGCAAGGAAGCCTACCGATTCGATGCACTACTTGCCTTTGACGCCGCGGTTGCAGCGGTTGTTCATGGTTAAGGAGACTGCAGAAAACATGAGTTGGCACAGGCGAAAACAGATCGAAGGAGTATTGGATCATCCATCCGATGGAGAAGCATGGAAGCACTTTGATCGAGAGTATCCATATTTTGCCGAGGAAGCGCGTAATGTCAGATTGGGGCTCTGCTCTGACGGTTTTACCCCATTCGGACTTTCGAGCTCCCAGTATTCGTGTTGGCCTGTGATCGTCACTCCGTACAATCTACCGCCTTGGATGTGCATGAAGACTCCGTATATGTTTCTAACCGTTATTATCCCGGGTCCGAACAATCCGAAGAGGAACATCGATGTGTATTTACAGCCTTTGATAGATGAGTTGAATCAGCTGTGGGAAGTCGGTGCCAACACGTACGATGTTTCTAGAAAGCAGAATTTTCAGATGAGGGCAGCACTTATGTGGACCATCAACGACTTTCCGGCCTATGGAATGTTATCGGGATGGAGCACCCATGGTCGTCTCTCATGTCCGTATTGCATGGACCGTTCTCAGGCTTTTCGTTTGAAACACGGAGGCAAACCGTGCTTCTTCGATTGTCATCGACAATTTTTGCCGAACGATCATCCGTACCGGAGGAATCGGAATGCTTTTCGTGCGGGAGTTGTGGAGAAGGCCAATCCACCGCCAAGGTGGCCCGGATGCACGATATGGGAAGAGGTAAAAGATTTACCAAGTGCTATCCAAGAGCCTGCTAAGGGGTACAAGTGTGACGGATTTGGTCGCACCCATAACTGGACGAAGAGGAGTATATTCTGGGATCTGCCATATTGGAGCACCAATCTGATCAGACATAACCTTGATGTCATGCATATCGAGAAGAATGTGTTTGATAACATAATTAATACTGTAATGGATGTAAAGGGGAAGACGAAAGATAATCCGAAGGCGAGGTTGGACTTAGAAGACATATGTAGACGTCCTGCATTGCATTTGATAGAGGAGGGGAATGGAAAGTTAAAGCAACCTAAGTCAGTTTTCTCACTGGATAAAGAGGATAAAGGTAGACTTTGTAGGTGGATTCAGGGTCTAAAGTTTCCAGACGGGTACGTGTCGAACTTGAAAAGATGCGTCAACCTCAAGGAGAACAAACTAGTAGGTATGAAGAGCCACGATTGTCACGTATTCATGGAGAGGTTAATTCCGATTGTATTTCGGGAATTCTTACCGCAGGTCGTTTGGGACCCATTGACAGAGCTGAGCATATTCTTCAGAGATCTTTGTTGTACTAAGTTGCTCGTCGATCGTCTAGAAAAGCAAGAGAGGGACATTGCGGTAACACTATGTAAGCTCGAGAAGGTGTTTCCTCCTGGATTCTTCGACTCTATGGAGCATTTGCCAATTCATCTTTCCTATGAGGCACGTGTTGGCGGTCCTGTCGGTTATCGGTGGATGTACCCCTTCGAGCGCCATCTGAATCACCTAAAGAGAAAGGTGAAAAATAAGGCACGGGTTGAAGGCTCTATTTGTGAAGCTTATGTTCTCGAGGAGATTACAAACTTTTGCTCGACGTATTTCAATCCGCATGTTGCTACTAATAGGACGAAAGCTCCCAGAAACGACGACGCATATCAGGAATCTAATGATGCAATACTCAAAGTATTCAATGCATCCGGAAAGCCCTCGGGAAAAATGAAGAAGAGATATTTGAATGACGATGAGCTAAGGGCTGCTCAATTGTATATATTACTCAATTGCGACGAGGATGAAGTGGAGAAGCTAGAGGGGTAAGTAATTAACGTCCACGTTTACATCATCTCAATGTAATAGTATAAGATACTATTATGCTACTAATCAGCAGTTGCTTCATTGTTTTTCAGCACATATAATGATGAGTTGAGGTCGGTTAGGCCCTACATAACAGACGAAGAAGTAGAACAAGATATGAGATGCCATTTTCCTTCTTGGTTGAGCGCATATGTAAGATGCTTGGTAATTACTTTTTATTTCTGCACTTGCAAAACAAATAACTTACTATCGCTACTTTGGTATTTAGGTCGATCGTCTAATATCACCTGAGACTGAATCTATTAGGACTCTAGCCAAGGGACCAATTACTGCCGTAAAAATATGGCCAAGTTTCTGTGTGAATGGGTTCAGGTTCAAGTCAACAAATGCTCCTATTAGAGACAGCTTTCTGGATCTTGATTCCACGAAAAACAGTGGTTTGTGTATCAAATCTTCAAACTACAAAGACGTCAATCCGGGCAATGATTTTTTTGGCATCTTACGAGAGATTGTGGAGTTGACATATAATTATGGCCCAGAACCTGCTAATATCATGCTATTCAGGTGTGAATGGTTCGATCCGATTCAAGATCAAGGTTGGAAAATTGACAAGCATGGCCTTGTGGATATAAACTACAAGCGTAGATATCAAGGCTACGAACCATTTGTCCTATCAATTCAGGCTCAGCTCGTGTACTTCGCAACTTATCCTAGACGGGGGACAGCGAGGTCGGATTGGTGGGCAGTATGCAAGACTAAAGCTAGAAATACCTTTGACATTGACGAAATAGCTTATCAGGAGGACGATCTACCTCTTGTAACAAATATTGTAGATGTGGACTCAACGGAAGTTACTCATTACACGAGTAATAATGTAGAAGATGTAGAATTATCCGGAGAGGACGACGAAGTAGATGAAAGTGAAGACGAGGAAGAGGAAGAGCAGGACGAGGAAGGCGAACAAGATGAATTTTCTGAAGATGATTGAAAATATAAAATATTCCATGTAGAATGTAACTATATTTGGACTATAAATATTGCATGTAGAAGTAGATGTTGACATTAACGAATATATGTATTATATTTTGACTGTATAATACTTTGAGATATGTATCACATTCCGACTGTAGAATGTAGTATATATTTGTGTTTCTCTATATTCATCATATGTTGTTATCAGATATGACAGGACGACGCAGAGGATTCGGCAGGTCCCGAGGTAGACAGAGTGCCACTCCGGTACTGCCTACTGTTGGTTCCGGATCATCGTCGCCCAGTACTCCAGTATATCGAGCAGCCACATCTCCGACTGCGACGACGTTGCGTGGCATCACTCCTGGGACGAGTAGTTCCAGGCGTGATAGTACTCCCTCGTCCAGCGTTCCTCCTGCTGACGGAAGCATGGAGACAGATGAGCATGTAGAGGAGGTCGTGCCGACGTTGTCCCAGCATCAGCAAGATCCTCCATGCGCACCACCGGAGGAGACGAGGACAGAGATTTGGGCCGACGGTACAAAGTAAGTCAATTAGATGGTTTAATATATATTTGTGTTTCTCTTTATTCATCGTATATTGACTTTTTCAGTAATCTAAATTATTATTTCTGTATAGATATCGTCCATCGTCGGTTCAGAGACGCCTGGGCCAATTTCTGAGAAACAACTACGGTGGCCCTTGGATCAACTATTCGGAGGCTCCGGAGGAGAGGAAGGCGTTCTGGTTTGCGCACTTCCAGGTAAAAGTATATTAAATAAATCCTCTAATTTATGCATATTCGTGATGCTAACTTAATGAATTATTTATTGTAGCAAACGTATTTTTATCCTCCGCACCGGGCCGAGTTGATCGAGCGGCTCTTTCCTACCGTTGCCGCCAAGCTTATCCGAGATGCTCTGGATGACCAGAAGGCTCGTGATCGTGCTGGAAAACCGATCCAAGGTTGGATCACGCCTGAGCAGTGGACTGCGATGAGGGCTAGATTCGACGATCCGAGCTACAAGGAAAGGTCTAAGAAGGCCAAGGCGGCTAGGCAGAATGCTGCCAAGTGGTGTGGTGGCTCGATTCCGATGACGGAACATTTCCGTCGTTTGGTATGTTTTTTCTTTTAAAATATATTATTTTAATATAAGTACCATAAAATGGTACTTGGAATAAATATTTAAGTTTAGTAATAAAAAATATATTTTTAACAGGTACAGAGGGGTGAGGATGCGAACATGGTGACCGTCTTCTTGGCCACCCATCGCAAGGACGGAAATCTCATTGATGAGAGGGCCTCACAGACCTATGTAAGTATTACTTTACTTTGTGTTTATTTTAATATAACTTAGGCAATTATTGAGTTTCCAAACCTTTTCTAGGCCGAGTATCTTAGGCTTCGTGAGCGGGCGACTGCTAGTGCACCTACACCTGGAGAGGCTGGTGCTTCGTCGCAGCCCGGTCCATCTCCGTCGGCGGACGACCTGTGGGTGACCGCAGCTGGTGGTCTCCAGAGGGGTACGTACTACGGTACGGGCTCCTATGGCGCCCTGGTTGCGACGCAGTCATCTAGGGCCTCCCCGACAGCTGTGCATTCCACACACCCCTCGCAGTCGCAGCCCTCGCAGTCGTCGGCCAGAGTCCAGGAGGCCGTCCAGGAGGCCGTTGACCGTCAGATTGCGTCTCTCCGTGACGACTTGCTGCGAAGTATGGAGGACCAGTCCCGGTCCCAGCCGCAGGCGGACGATCCGATGCTTATCGCACGATTGGATATGCTCGACCGCAGCATGACGGAGCTACGAGAATTGACAAATGATATTAGAGCCTCCAATGATCGCAACATCATGGAGCTGCAGGCGTCACAGCTATCGATGGGCGAGAAGCTGACGAGGATGCATGCGTCACAGCTATCGATGGGCGAGAACCTGACGAGGATGCAGGATTCAATGGGTGATAGCAGTACGAGGTTGTTATCTACCCTGGATTCTTACAACCAGCGACTCGCAGATTTGGAGCGGGCACGGCCGCCACCGACGTCACTGCCTTCTCCATCGACATCGGTGTCGATTCCACGGGACGAGTATGAGGAGTTGTTATCCTTGAAGCGCGCCGCTGGTCAGCCTCCTGCAGATCCGTAGTAGTCTAGTTATTATTATTATTATTTATGAATTATTGGTACTTCAACAATAGACATGATGTATGATGCTTCTTGTGGTCATTAATTTTTTAGTTAATTTAATTGGATTATATAGTTATCCACATTTAATTGGATTGATACTTCTTGTGGTCTTTAATTTAATTGGATAATATAGTTAACTAGATTGAATCATGTTGGTGTGTATGATGAAGATGATGTAAAACTGCAGGGAATCACAATGTTTGATTCTGGGAATTTTTTTTTAATTTTTTTTAAAAATTAGCGACGTTATTAGCGACGTTTAGCGACATTTAGCGACGTTAAATTACGTCGCTAATTACGTCGCTAATTAGCGATGCCGTAAAATGTCGCTAATAACGTCGCTAATAACGTCGCTAATGACGTCGCTAAACGTCGCCAATTGCTGACATGGCAGTATAGCCAGGTCATTAAAGACGTCGGTGTAACGTCGCGATAGATGTCGCTAATCAGCGACGTTTAGCAACTTTTCTAAACGTCGCTTTTTAGTGACTTGGCGTCGCAAAACGTCGCTAAATTTAGCGACACATTAAAGTCGCTAAAAAACGTCGGCATAGCGACGTTTAGCGACGTTTTTTGTATTAGCGACTTGGTATTTTCCGACTTCTTTAAAACGTCGCTAATTACGTCGCTAAACCTAATTAGCGACGATTTTTGGTTATTTAGCGACGTTTTTAGACGTCGCTAATTTGACTTTTTCTGGTAGTGTATTTCCTAGCTATCTCGCTTATTCTAGGAACGTTGATGATATTTATTTCAGCATCCAGAGACGTTCATTCTGAGGTCGTAGTTTCTAATCATGTGTGCTTGACTCCTGGACGTTGCATTTTGCAGCTTTCTAACCAGGCAAGATACCTTGCCAAATTGCTTACACTACTTCGTAAGCTTATTATATTTCTGTATATATTCATTGCATGTGTGTTTTCTTTCAGTCATAAGTATATGCTATATATATATATATGTTGACACACACTTGACACATAGTATCATGGGAGGGGAGGATAATCAGTAGGCGTATGAGCTATAACCACTCTGGTAAATCGTAGTAACTAGCACGTACTTTGGTAGTCGTGTCCGATGGTCGCTACCCCCCCCGGTATATCGGCTGATGGTGTCACGATGGTCGCTACCCCCGTGGTATGTCGGCTGATGATGTTCCTGACGTGTGTGTGAGTTGTAAGATTAGATAGAGTAGCCTATCCATGCCCATACGTCAAAAATTTGTCCTCATTGTACATTCATATAGATTGTCTTGTACAGCATACTTACATATTTTCTACCTATTATGCATGTTTACTGTATTCAAATTGGCATGCTTCTATGTATCTTATTACGTCCCTCTGAGGACCAGGTCCCTTTCCATGTGTAGATGTTTATGACTATTCGTAGGAGCAAATATCAGGACTTACTACTTATCTCTTCCGATGAGGTCTTACCTTTTGAGCATCTTTGATTATCTCTAGCGATGGATCGCTTCGCTGATACGTTTGTATCATCATCTTATTTATATTGGAGATTTATCGTTCTCCCTCATTTTTGTATTGATATAGTCATTGGTAGTTGATTTGTCTCCACCCGACTATTATTTTAGATTATTCAGACTCATTATTCTAGTATAGTTATTTCTTTCCTATGACTTGTTATGTGGATGAGATTAGAATTTCTGTGACTTGTGACTATATATATACCACATGTGAGTTTATATTCATATTACAGTGTACGTGTGTATTATGGTATCCATATATTGGAGTTGCCATATACATACAGCTGGCATGCTTACGTGTTCCTAGTCCTACATATTTTGGGACTGGGTATGATACTCTATGGTAATCCATGACTGGCCCGCGTGTACTGATCCACAAAGTGCTTATATTCTTCTTCTTCATCGGATGGGTGATCCAACACTCCTTCAATCTGTTCTCGTCTGTGCCAACTTATGTTTTCAGCAATCTCCTTCACCATAAACATACTCTGTAACTGTGGCATCAAAGGTAAGTAGTGCATCAAATTGGTCGGCTTTCTTGCACCGGCAGGCCTTCCTGTACTAGTTGTCTTATAGCATTAGCACCATAAAATAGCACACGACTTCATCATTATCGTCTTTATAGTACAATATGCACCTATTGCGACATGCATCAATTTTTTTATATCCCATCCACAGCAATCTTTTTATCCTCATAGACAGGTAGAAGTATTTAGGTAACTTAGCACCCACCGACAAGTTTGGTTGAATGCATCTATTCTAGGGACGCCTTGAACTAGTGCACCATCCAAGACTTAAGAAAAGGTGAACTCGAGTGCTGAGACTTCGCTATCACTAAGCTGGTTGACGTGTTCACGCTAGAGGGGCCCTTCGAAAGTGCGGACGATCCAGTCTAAGCGATATGCTGATTTCGACGCTTGTGCAAGTGAATATCCAAATGAATAACTATAACGACTTGTCTAAGATTTCCCTAACCCTAGATTATTGCTTATCCTCAGTAAGTCTCGAGGACGAGACTTTTTCTGAGTTGGGTAGGATGTAACACCCCGTTCCGCTCAAGCGGACTACCGTCTCAAACGACAATAGTACAACTGTCCCGACCGACTTTGCCTCAAACAAGAAGCAAATGATATCCAGACTTGTCCCTATAGGAATTCAGCTTAGGCTTTTAAAGGCTCGCTCGGCGTATCGCTCTACCGAGGCAAATCATCGCTAAGGTGGGTGGCTACGGTAAACTTGTCTTTGCTTAGCCAGCACACATAAAATCTGGAATATTCGTGCTAGTCGCTAGGTGAATAACTCCCTGCATGCTAATAAATCCAACGCACCTAACTAAGGGAATAATTCCAACTCATATTGCTTATGCTAGAACATGGAAATTAAAATACTGCTTATATTCAGACCCTCGCATGCTAAGTCCCTTAACGGTTTTATCTCTCGGCTTACCTTCGGGTCCGAGCAAACATGTTTACTTATGCTCCTTAGAAACGCATGCTTGTCTGCTTGAATGTTGCATTATGTTCATCCAAACCCCGGAAGACTACCAAGTAGTCATTCTGTGCCTGAATAAACCTGCGAGTATCCGGGACCGTTAGGTCACCAAGGCAGTTCCCGATCCAGGGGACTGCATCATGTCAAGTAAAAGAATCATGCTCGTGTGGCAAGACTCATTCAGGTATTCGGATCTCCCTGCAAGTCTCCTCGTGCGGGCTTACAGTAGCCTAGGAGACTGTGCATATCCAATAGCTAAATGAATCATTCAATACTGCTTGTCGTGTGAATTAATAATCGTGTTTGATCATGGACAACTTGTGCACAAGGATATAAGTTCTGCGGACGGTGCTGGGGCACTGGCATTGATCCGATCCGGGCAGACTTCGTATTTATAGTCAATCGTGTTCGGACGGGATAACTTGCAACGCATCGTGTTTTATGAGCTCCTCGTGTTTTCTCGTTGCATGCTATCCTTGTTCTTGACTAGTCTATTATGGCATCAAGGCAGTGATCATCGTGTGTATATGCTTGCAATGCCCCGTGTGTTTATCGTGTGAATCTGGCTTGCAATGCATCGTGTGATTTTCATGTGTGTTTAAACCTGCTGCATGCTTGCTTATAAAATGAAAGATAAACAAGTCATCCTTGCTTAGCGGCTATCCGCGTGCGAGTCATTGCATAGCATCAATGAATAACTTAACACCTGAACGATCATGTTATAAGAACCCTCGTGTTTGCATATGCTATGCCTCCGGAATGTTTATACTTACTGTGCTTGAATTAATCATGTTTGCCTTGGACAGGGAAGGAGAAATGATAAGTTGGTAAGTCTCGCCGTGTTTTCTCAAACATCGCACGGCGCACTGCCCGACACGATAAGCTATTCAAATCATGCATGAACTGATCCTAAGGCAACTAGAAAGACAACTTAATAGTTGTGCACGGAACCTGTATTACGTGTTTGGATTTGTCGAGCAGGCGAGTAGCTTCCCCACCAGTGCATTCAATATACTGATAATCCACCAGTTTGTATGCAGGGTGCGGAAGAACCTCGTTCGGTACGGATGCCTCCAACGTGCGTGCTAAGGCATGGACATCACTCCGAAGCAACGGTGCGTCCAGAACAGAAGCACATATACAAGACATAATGTTGTGAACATAGCCCGAACTCGCCTGAACATCGCCTGTACAATCATTCCACAATTGTAGCTACTTGGCACGCTTTATGTTTCAGAGAGAGAGACTTGAGCGACTTGTAATCTTGGCTATACATCGCCTGTAATACTTGTTTATATCAATAAAAAAGCTTGCTTTACTTCAACTTGTGTTTCAATGCTTCCGCTATATTGTCGACTCAGTGAACCAGTTACCGATCGCCTATGCATTCATAACTCCGCTGTACTCGGACAATCTGTGCGACTCTGTGGCTAAGAACTCTTACCGCCAGCCAATGAATCACGGCCTTACACGAGCGTGGTTCACACTCGTGCGGCATCACGCCCAGATGGGTCAAGCGATCGTTCCGCGGGAGCGCTGGCGAGGGTGATTCCCGCCTAGCGGGAACGGCCGATTTGCCTGCGGGAGATCGGAGTATGACATGTTGGTATCAGAGCCTGGCTTCTACGCCTTTGGACTTCGATTCAATATCTCTGTTTCGAAAGCTCGTTCGTGGGTTATGTGCACGCTCTCTCTCAATGCCTCGATGGGATATTCCAACAATAAGTCTAAATACTTTCAAAATATGTTTTGAATGATATGATTACTTGCCTGGTTGTATGCTGCGAGTGGCCTTTGTGCCAGCCTGTGCGAACCCTTGAGAGTATCGCTAGTAGCTTGTCCGAGATTTTACTAACTCTAAGTTTGGTTGAATGCATCTATTCGAGGGACGCCTTGAACTAGAGCACCATCCAAGACTTAAGAAAAGGTGAACTCGAGTGCTGAGACTTCGCTATCACTAAGCTGGTTGACGTGTTCACACTAGAGGGGCCCTTCGAAAGTGCGCACGATCTAGTCTAAGCGATATGCTAATTTCGACGCTTGTGCAAGTGAATATCCAAATGAACAAGTACAACAACTTGTCTAAGATTGCCCCAACCCTAGATTATTGCTTGTCCTCAGTAAGTCTAGAGGACGAGACTTTTTCTGAGTTGGGTAGGATGTAACACCCCGTTTCGCTCAAGCGGACTGCCGTCTCAAACGGCAATAGTGCAACTGTCCCGACCGGTTTTGCCTCAAACAAGAAGCAAATGATATCCAGACTTGTCCCTACAGGAATTCAGCTTAGGCTTTCAGAGGCTCGCTCGGCGTAGCGCTCTACCGAGGCGAATCATCGCTAAGGTGGGTGGCTACGGTGAACTTGTCTTTGCTTAGCCAGCACACATAAAATCTAGAATATTCGTGCTAGTCGCTAGGTGAATAACCCCCTGCATGCTAATAAATCCAACGCACCTAGCTAAGGGAATAATCCCAACTCATATTGGTTATGCTAGAACATGGAAATTAAAATACTGCTTATATTCAGACCCTCGCATGCTAAGTCCCTTAACGGTTTTATCTCTCGGCTTACCTTCGGGTCCGAACAAACGTGTTTACTTATGCCCCTTAAAAATGCATGCGTCTGTTTGAATGTTGCATTGTGTTCATCCAAACCACGAAAGACTACCAAGTAGTCATTCCGTGCCTGAATAAACCTGCGAGTATCCGGGACCGTTAGGTCACCAAGGCAGTTCCCGATCCAGGGGACTGTATCATGTCAAGTAAAAGAATCATGCTCCTGTGGCAAGACTCATTCAGGTATTCGGATCTCCCTGCAAGTCTCCCTCGTGTGGGCTTACAGCAGCCTAGGAGACTGTGCATATCCAATAACTAAATGAATCATGCAATACTGCTTGTCGTATGAATTAATAATCGTGTTCGATCATGGACAACTTGTGCACAAGGATATAAGTTCTGCGGACGGTGCTGGGGTACTGGCATCGATCCGATCCGGGCAGACTTTGTGTTTATAGTCAATCGTGTTCGGACGGGATAACTTGCAACGCATCATGTTTTATGAGCTCCTCGTGTTTTCTTGTTGCATGTTATCCTTGTTCTTGACTAGTCCATTATGGCATCAAGACAGTGATCATCGTGTGTATATGCTTGCAATGTCCCGTGTGTTTATCGTGTGAATCTGGCTTGCAATGCATCGTATGATTTTCATGTGTGTTTAAACCTGCTGCATGCTTGCTTATAAAATGGAAGATAAACAAGTCATCCTCGCTTAGCGGCTATCCACGTGCGAGTCATTGTATAGCATCAATGAATAACTTAACACCTGAACGATCATGATATAAGAACCCTCGTCTTTGCATATGCTATGCCTCCTGAATGTTTATACTTACCGTGCTTGAATTAATCATGTTTGCCTTGGACAGGGAAGGAGAAATGGTAAGTTGGTAAGTCTCGCCGTGTTTCCTCAAACATCGCACGACGCACTGCCCGACACGGTAAGCTATTCAAATCTTGCATGAACTGATCCTAAGGCAACTAGAAAGACAACTTAATAGTTGTGCACGAAACCTGTATTACGTGTTTAGATTTGTCGAGCAGGCGAGTAGCTTACCCACTAGTGCATTCAATGTACTGATAATCCACCAGTTTGTATGCAGGGTATAGGAGAACCTCGCTCGGTGCGGACGCGTCCGACGTGCGTGCTAAGGCATGGACATCACTCCGAAGCAAAGGTGCGTCCGAAACAGAAGCACATATACAAGACATAATGTTGTGAACATAGCCCGAACTCGCCTGAACATCGCCTCTACAATCATTCCACAATTGTAGCCACTTGGCACGCTTTATGTTTCAGAGAGAGAGGCTTGAGCGACTTGTAATCTCGGCTATACGCCGCCTGTAATACTTGTTCATATCAATAAAAGAGCTTACTTTACTTCAACTTGTGTTTCAATGCTTCCGCTATATTGTCGACTCAGTGAACCTGTTACTGATCGCCTATGCGTTCATAACTCTGCTGTACTTGGACAATCTGTGCGACTCTATGGCTTAGAACTCTTACCTCCAGCCAATGAATCACGGCCTTGCACGGGCGTGGTTCACGATCATGCGGCATCACGCCCAGATGGGTCAAGCGATCGTTCCGTAGGAGCGCTGGCAAGGGTGATTCCCGCCTAGCGGGAACGGCCGATTTGCCTGCGGGAGATCGGGGCATGACATTTGCTGCACGAGCTGTGATTCAGTAATTTATTCAGTCAGGGTACAGATTCCCTGGTTCGAGAATTGCCTTGGTGACCCAATGGTCCCGGATACTTGCAGGTTCATTCAGGCATGGAACGACTACGTAGTAGTCTTCCAGGGTTTGGATGAAACCATGGCAATATACAAGCAGACAAGCATGTGTTTCTAAGGAACATAAGTAAACACGTTTGCTCGAACCCGAATGTAAGCCGAGAGTTGAAACCGTTAGGGACTTAGCATGCGAGGGTCTGATTATAAGTAGTATTTCAATTTCCATGTTCTAGCAAGTAATACAAGTTGGGATTATTCCCTTAGCTAGGTGCGTTGGATTCTTATTAGCATGCAGGGGTTGATTCACCTAGCGACTAGCATAAAACATTCCAGATTTTATGTGTGCTGGCTAAGCAAAGACAAGTTCATCGTAGCCACCCACCTTAGCGATGATTCGCCTCGGTAGAGCGATACGCCTGAGCGAGCCTCTGAAAGCCTAAGCCGGAATTCCTGTAGGGACAAGTCTGGATATCTTTTGCTTCTTGTTTAAGGCAAAGCCGGTCGGGACAGTTGCACTATTGCCGTTTGAGACGGCAGTCCGCTTGAGCAGAACGGGTTGTTACATCCTACCCAACTCAGAAAAAGTCTCATCCTCGAGACTTACTGAGGACAAGCAGTATTCTAGGGTTGAGGCAATCCTAGACAAGTCGTTATACTTGTTCATTTGGATATTCACTTGCACAAGCTTCGAAATCAGCATATCGCTTAGACTGGATCGTGCACACTTTCGAAGTGCACTTCAAGCGTGAATACGTCAACCATCTTAGTGATAGCGAAGTCTCAGCACTCGAGTTTTACCTTTTCCTACGTCTTGAATGGTGCACTAGTTCAAGGCATCCCTCGAATAGATGCATTCAACCAAACTTAGAGTTAGTGAAAATCGGACAAGCTACTAGCGATACTCTCAAGGGTTCGCACAGGTTGGCTCAAAGGCCACTCGCAGCATACAACCAGACAAGCAATCATATCATTCAAAATGCATTTTGAAAGTATTTAGACTTATTGTTGGAACATCCCATCGAGGCATTGAGAGAGAGTGTGCATATAACCCACGAACGAGCTTTCGAAATAGAGATATCGAATCGAAGTCCAAAGGCGTAGAAGCCAGGCTCGGATACCACTATGTCACGCCCCGATCTTCCGCAGGCAAATCGGTCGTTCCCGCTAGGCGGGAATCACCCTCGCCAGCGCTCTCGCGGAACGATCGCTTGACCCATCCGGGCGTGATGCCGCACGAGCGTGAACCACGCCCGTGCAAGGCCATGATTCATTGGCTGGCGGTAAGAGTTCTAAGCCACAGAGTCGCACAGATTGTCCGAGTGCAGCGGATTCATGAACGCATAGCGATTCGGTAACAAGTTCTTTGAGTTGACAAATATAGTAGAAGCATTAAAACATAAGTTGAAGTAAAGCAAGCTCTTTCATTGATATGAACATGTGTTACAAGCAGCGTATAGCCGAGATTACAAGTCGTTCAAGCCTCTCTCTCTGAAACAGTAAAAGCGTGCCAAGTGGCTACAATTGTGGATGATTCGTACAGGCGATGTTCAGGCGATGCTCCAACATTATGTCTTGTATATGTGCTTCAGTTCCGGACGCACCGTAGCAAGGCTTCAGAGGGAACTCCTGGCCTTAGCACGCACAAAGGAGGCATCCGCACCGAACGAGGTTCTCCCGCTCCCTACATAAAGACTGGTAGATTATCAGTACATTGAATGCACTGGTGGGGAAGCTACTCGCCCGTTCGACAAATCCAAACACGTAATACAGGTTTCGTGCACAACTATTAAGTTGTCTTTCTAGTTGCCTTAGGATCAGTTTCATGCAAGTATTGAATAGCCTAACGTGTCGGGCAGTGCGCCGTGCAACATGAGAGGAAAAATGGCGAGACTTACCAACTTACCATCTCCTTCCCTGTCCAAGGCAAACATTGAGGCAACATTGTTAATTCAAGCACGGGCAAGTATAAGCATTCAGGGGCATAGCATATGCAAACACGAGGGTCGTTTTAACATGATCGTTCAGGTGTTCAGTTGGTTATTTGATACGATACAGTGACTCGCACGCGGATAGCCGCTAAGTGAGGATGACTTATCTATATGAATATGAGTCGCTGGCATAGCCATAAAAGACCAGTTATAGTCTTGAACAAGGATGGAAAGCAACAAAGATGCAGTGGTGGTTGCAGACCATCCTGTCCAGATATAGTAGACTATCGTGCAGTTCATTATAGTCTTGAACAAGGATGGAAAGCAACAAAGATGCAGTGGTGGTTGCAGACCATCCTGTCCAGATGCAGTAGACTATCGTGCAGTTCCATCCAGATCGGAACAGTCCCAGTGCCCCGGTGACCGCCCGTGGAACTATGCCTCGTTTCCGAGTTATTCGCGACATGCAGGTCAGGATCATGGTCTGGTACAGGAACAAGTTCGATGCAGTATGTGTATATATTGAACAAGTCTGGTATGGAACGAGTTCGAGGCAGTATATATACAGAACTTGTTGAGCCAGTATTCAGTGATTCAATAGTGTTTGCCAGGCCAGTAGATTCAGTAGTTTGCTGCACGAGCTGTGATTCAGTAATTTATTCAGTCAGGGTGCAGATTCCCTGGTTCGGGAATTGCCTTGGTGACCCAATGGTCCCGGATACTTGCAGGTTCATTCAGGCACGGAACGACTACGTAGTAGTCTTCCGGGGTTTGGATGAAAATATGGCAATATACAAGCAGACAAGCCGAGAGATAAAACCGTTAGGGACTTAGCATGCGAGGGTCTGATTATAAGCAGTATTTCAATTTCCATGTTCTAGCAAGCAATAAAAGTTGGGATTATTCCCTTAGATAGGTGCGTTGGATTCTTATTAGCATGCAGGGGGTGATTCACCTAGCGACTAGCATGAAACATTCCAGATTTTATGTGTGCTGGCTAAGCAAAGACAAGTTCACCGTAGCCACCCACCTTAGCGATGATTCGCCTCGGTAGAGCGATACGCCTGAGCGAGCCTCTGAAAGCCTAAGCCGGGATTCCTGTAGGGACAAGTCTGGATATCTTTTGCTTCTTGTTTGAGGCAAAGCCGGTCGGGACAGTTGTACTATTGCCGTTTGAGACGGCAGTCCGCTTGAGCAGAACGGGGTGTTACAATAACCACCTCCAAAGATGAATGATCCTCACAAATAGATATAATAGAGTCCTTGCATTCTCTAGTAACTCCATAAACTTTGCAGTATCGGCATTCGGTGCCTCCTCAGCTGTATCATAATTGCCTGGATCAAAATAAGGCCCCATAGCGTCAAAAACCATGTTTACGCACCAGACGTCGTAATCAGCGTGGTCGTAGACATCCATATACAGCTCCACATAAGGCTTCAGCTCTGATACTAGAGGTACAAGTACTCCGTGTGCGGTATACTGTAGTAATTCTGTGTAAAACCTTTCGAGTACAAGTGATATATTACATCCACTTCTGAGTGATATTTCAAGTTGTGACATCTCAAACATTGATACTTAATTTTGGTGCCTTCCATGTACTGAGGGAACATCTTGGCAAAATACAGGAACTGTTCCACCCGTTGTATGAATTCATCCTACACACCCCACATATCATCAGAATAATGGTTGTACATCCACGAACGATAATACAGCTAGTAATTCAGATACATTTCTAGATACTTCTGAAAAGATGAATAGACATCGTTCAAATATATTATCTAAATGGATGCAAAGATGGATACATATGTTCATCAAAGTAACAACTCTGATTGATGCGTGAGTATTCGAGTTGTGATTCATGAGTATCCAAATCGTGATTTATGAGTATCCGTATAATAAGTAAATATATAAGTTTGATATTGATTTCCAAACCTAGTAGACATATAGACAACTCCGATTTAAGGATATGGGTAGCGTCACGTATTCCTTGTAAGCCATTATCTGGAAAGAAAAGTTTACTTCTACAAGCCTATATAGCTAAACTAGTCATGTAGATATCATATACCAGAAGTATATTTCCTTTTCAGAGATATGGCTCACAAGAAACACGTGGACGTACTCATAAACTAAAAATACTTACTTGTATCTTTACACTATACCAATCATACCTTAACTTGATACCATATAAAATCTTATATCTATGTACACTATACTAGGTATTTGTGTATCATGTGGATATCACATATCATGGTACACAATATCACATTGATACTCTCTTGTATCTTGACACTAGGATACAGTTTCAAATACCCTTGACACTAACTTGAAGCTCGGTCTCTAGGTCATTCCTAGGTCAAAACTTGGCTATTTGAGTCAAACTAGGTCAAAGCTACCTAATTTGGGTTACAAGTTGATAAGTGGATTGGCCCTTTTCAAACCCTATTAAATAGGTGTCGTCACCTGTTCATTGTCAGCTATTATTTGGAAAAAAAAATCAGCAAGCTTGTTAAAGACTTTTAGAGTTCTACCACAGTTTTCCAAAAAATACTAGAAAAGGCTAAGTATTATAAATTGTTTACGTATTTTTCGGAAAGTGATAGATCTCTAAAAGCACCAAAAAGGCTTACAGATACAAATTTACTTTTCAAAGAAGGGCTAACATGTACACTTGATTTCGGTCTGACATGGATACTTGATATAGGAGATAATGATATCTTTGTCGTCATATGTTCCTTGTCAGCCTACAAGGGACACTTGACCTCGGAGTGTCCAATATACACATAGGTGTTAATAATACTCTAGGTATTTGTGTATCATGTGGATATCACACACCATGATACACAATATTACATTGATACTCTCTTGTATCTTGACACTAGGATACAGTTTCAAATATCCATGACACTAACTTAAAACTAGGTCTTTAGGTTATTCTAGGTCAAAACTTGTTTATTTGAGTCAAACTAGGTCAAAACTACCAAATTTGGGTTTCAAGATGATAATTGGATTGGCCTATATACCTAAACTAGTCAATATTAGGCTTATCAAATCATTCTAGGTCAATACCATGCTATACTAGATTTCTAAGTTATACTAGTTAAAATAGACTATACTAGCTAATATATTATATTATATATCATATACTTAATATAGATTATATATAATAAATACCTTATAATATCTTAGCCTAATATCCATTACCTAGCTATATACTAACACATCACAATAATACTTTAACCAAATATCCATGTCTTCCTAAAACCTTAACACTTGACTATAGATACTAAGATATTACTATCTAATTAGTTTCCACATATGCAACTACCTATCACAATACCTCAATAACAAGTATCCAAGTATCCTATGTTAGCAACCTACCCGACCATATTGCTTACAACCCTCAACCACACCCATGATATTTATAATAAGATATATCTTTCACCCCTTACTAACATCTATACTTAGGCACCAACACTTGATACTCAACACTAGCAGATAAGTCTCTTAATACATAACTTTGGATACTAAGAAGAACACTTACACCAAAGCACATATATGCAGCCTTAAGTCACACCCACAAACACTATACTTAATACTTACCCATAATCCAATTTCACACACAACACACTCACTGATATATAGGGTTAGTGTGTGTGTGTGTATGTGTGTGTGTGTGTGTGTGTGTCCGTGTTAAATTTCTATCGATAACACCATCTCAGTATATGTATGTGTGTTTGTTTGAGTATGTGTCTGTCCGTGTATCCGAGTTCCACAAATAACCCTGTAAACCCCCTCACCCAAAATTAGGTCTACCTTGCTTAGATAGTAAAATTAGGGCTAGTTGAACCCAATTAGAAATAGAACACGACATTTTATTTAACTATACAATATTTTATATCGCTTAGCGCACCTTGCCGTTGTTTCGATAATTGGAGCACCTCACTAGCCATTGCCTTTCTACAAATTTCACAACCTTTTTCTAGACGTGCCTGCCTACTATTCTGACCTTTGTGTAACTTATTATATTGCTTTCTTGTGCTATATTTTAGTCGCACAATAAATTTCATGGACGTTATTATTTTTATTCTAAATAAATTTTAACTCTGTACCCTTGAGCGTTCCAATCAAAATTGGAGACACAATCTTGACCATTTTATACAACCCAAATTTTATTAATATTCTATAATGTACCCTCTACGTCCCTGACACTTGTGTCCCACCTAATTTTATTCCCATGTACCCCTAATTAATTCCAGAGCATCATGCACATTCGATTTAATTAATTTAATCCAATTTTTGTCTTTGTGCAATTTTCTAATTGTTTGGGGCTTTTATGTAAAAACACATTAAGGTGTCCCCACCATTGGACAATACATGAAGAAATCCAATTTTCCCTTCACGTAAATTTTTCCCATAATTTTCAAAATGTGCAAACGCGCAATATCTCCCCATTTATTTTAAACCTATCCTTGCATTTAATTAATGCAAATTCTAGCCGTCCCAACATCCCTATGAGAGCCAAAGCCCAAGCCCAAGGAGCAGTAACCAAGCCCACTCCTAGGTCAATAAAACCCTAGTTCACATGTATTTATATACAAATTATTCGTCTCCTTTTCTATTATAAACCAAACCCAAAATATACCTAGCCGATATTCATCTTCTTCAACCTATCATCTCTCTTCTTCCCCGGCAAGCTGACCGGAGATCTAGTCGGAGCAACCATTCCCTGGCCAGTCCCCCTCGCCGGAGTATCCTCCCCTCCGCTGCACTCTGCCTCAGCCCGGCTGCACCGGGCACCCCGTCAACCCAACCCGCATCACCGCTTTCCACGCCATGAGAAGCACAGGCCCGCCTCGTTGCGCTGCTGCCCCACTCGCCTGAAAGCACTACACCGCCTCCTCGTTGATGTCCCCGGCCACCCTGACCTCGTCGATCATCTCTCAGCCCGACCTCTCGCCCTCCTCCTAGTTTTCTACCACCACGGACGACTTCCCGCCTTTGTCTCCCCGTCATCTCGACCCCGAGCAACTCCGGTGTCGTCCCCGAGTTCCCCGACTATACCGCAGCCGATCCCCGACCACAGCTCCACTTCAAACTCCCATCCACCCTGCCTCTCCTTCCTCCACCTTGTCGACTAGAATCCGTGGTTCACCTGAACCCACCCTCGCCGACCTGCACTTGTCAGGGACAGCTGCACCTAGGCAGCACCCAAGCCTCTGTTGTTCCTCATCCCGTCGGATATCCCAGACGCCACCGCACGACTTATCGACATCTTCCCCCTGAGCACGACCCGGCCAGATCCCCGCCTCATCTTCCAGGATGACCACCGAGCCTCGCTTGAGCCTCGTTCGGCCACCTCGTTCTCCCCACTTCCCTGTCAGCATCTCCACCTCATTCCGGTCGAACCACCACCCTCTTCTCCTCCTTGCCGAAGAACAGGACTCCTGAGTCGACTCACCACCACCATTATCATGATCCCCTCCTCCTTGCTCTCCCTGTTCGATCCCTCTTCTTATCAGACCTCCCCATGGCCGAACTCCGGCAGCAAACCTCCGGCAGCCACAAGCATCATCATCATCCTCATATCAACTCCTCATCATCACCATTCATTGTCAACATGTAAACCCTAATCATCCCTTAATCATCGTCCTTATCATCACCATTGTTCACGTCATCGTCATCGTCATCATCATCATCTCATAATTAACCTATCATCATACTCATCATCATCTTCACCATGAATATATTATCATCATCACCATCAGCCCAATCATCGTCCTTGTCATCACCATCGTCCACATCATCACCCCCTTAACTATTATCATCCACATCATCGCCATCATCCCAGTCATCATCCATATCACCACCAATATAATAATCTTTACCATGACCCGTCACCCTTGCGAGACAACCCGCAGTAGTCACCCCCGATTTCCGTACCGGTGTACGCTGACCCCGAAGATCTGTTGGATTTATCCGCGCGACTTCAGGAGCAGATTATTGGTGCTACACAGCCTCTTGCCAGGCAAGTATACCTTGCCTTAGTTGTACTGTTTAAATTCAGTTATATGGTTAGTTGCATATTTATTAGTTTATATTATATGATTGTGCGCGTCCGAGAGAGACTCAGGTGCAGTCAACGGAGGCATTAACGTTAGGCTTGTGTCTGACATAGTGTCTAG
This sequence comes from Iris macrosiphon, assembly GCA_036927795.1. Lineage (NCBI taxonomy): Eukaryota > Viridiplantae > Streptophyta > Magnoliopsida > Asparagales > Iridaceae > Iris > Iris macrosiphon. The sequence continues at coordinate 67,681,558 of JAYESA010000004.1, read as the reverse complement.
TAGACCCACCTAAAATTATGGAGTTATCGGTATGACTCCCCAGGCCTTGACATATTTTTTACACGTATTGTGAGTCTCATGTAGGGCACGATCCTGCATATGTGGTTGGCCACCTGTGCGTGTAGGCGTACGACGGATAGGGTATAACTGCTAATAGTGATGCATGTTAGAAGACTTAGCAGTTATTAGTAGGCAGAGTATAGACTATCGTGGTACGATGGTCCAATCCCTTTCCTTGTTGGGTCATATAGTTGGACTATTATTCTAACGATAGACTATGAGCCAGAGTTACGACGCCAAGGCATAGTAGCTTAGGCGTGTTGTGGATATAACATGCATAGATCATTGGGCGGGGAGGACGAATTGTAGGCGTATGGGACACCCACTTCCATTACACTAATGCCACACTCGACAGAGTGATATGGACGATATATACTATACTGCTGCCACGTTCTTCGGAGCGATATGGACTGATGCCATACTCTTCGAGGTGATATGGACATTATATTATACATATGCCATGCTCTTCGGAGATGGACGTTATTACTGAACGCCCTACTATGGGGGCGTATGTGGCATATACTAGCCAGTTGTCACGATTGGTGAATTACGTCAGCATATGTCTAGCCTACACTTTTCTATACACTCAAAGTTGTCCTCAAGTTGCATTTCACTTAGATGGTTAGGTCACCCTGGGGTTTTTATAGTATTTACTTTATGGCATACTTTTATGTATCTTATTATGTCCCTCTGAGGATCTGGTCCCTTTCCAGGTGTATTGTTCATGAGTATTTGCAGGAGCGCAGATCCGGACTGGCTACTTATATTGCTAGAGGACTTCTCTTCGAGCCTCGTGATTGTTAGAGGTTGTATTTATGTTGCCAAGCACAATGTCAAAAGATGGCATAGGAAAGACTAGGAGTTGGGCGTTCATCTCTCTGTCACGTATCACTATAGGGCCCGATCTACAAACTCGGCTAACTGGTATAACTCCTCCTTCGGTAAGAATTCTAACACAACTAGATAAAGGTGTAGAAACAATGTTGTGTTTGGCAATAAAACTAGATGATATGAATGAGTTGGTGGCTCCCGTATCAAACAATGTCATAGTAGGAAAAGTAAAAGCAAGAGTAATAACTGCTATGACATCCACCTCATGATCCATGTCATCCACCTCCAATGCAAAAGCTTGCTCGTTTCTCTGTGGCTGTCCATATCCGATTCTCATATACTGATCCTCCTGGGTCGGTAGCGGTGGTCCTCTCTGAAATCCTCCTGCTGCGGGGGGTCGAGGTACTCCCGGTCCAGTCATCTGCTGGGCTGGCTTCGGTACTGGAAGCGCTAGCCTCTGAACTGGTGGTGGGCGTGTCGATGCCTGCATTGGTCAGTCTCTCGCCAGGTGCTTTCCGGAGCCACATCTCATACACTGACCCAAGCGAGTCCGACAATCTCTCGATATATGTCCGTGTTTCCCATAATAATTGCCATAGGGCTTCTCCGGATTCTGGTACGGTGCTGCTTGGTGTTGCTGATGCTGCTGTGCTAAGGGACGTCTGATAGGTCCTCCCTGTTGTGTCCTTGCCGGTCCCTGTTGTATGCTTGCTGATCCTTGTTGTGTCCTCAGCTGTCCTCCATTTCCTCTGCTAATGGTTTCTTGTAATCTGTCCTCTGTCAGTAGTTCAGCATAAGAGACTCGGGACTACGAGCTTGTATAATATTGTGGCTCTTGGGTCAGTCCTCGATGAAACCTCTTAGCTTAGCCGAGTCATCTGGTATCAGGGCAGCGCCATATTTGTTGAGTCGACTAAACTCGGCATCATACTCGTCCACTGTTCGGTTCTCCTGCTCTAAGTGAAGAAACTGATCGTATAATGTATCTCTGACGGTGTCCAGAAAGTACTTCCTCTCGAAGCACTCCAAGAACTGCTCGCAAGTCTAGTATGTACCCAACTGGCGCTCCATGGATTCCTACCAGTGATGAGTATTACCATCTATAAGCGTCCGTATACCTGTCATCCATAGGCCCATAGGTAACTGCGATGCCTCCAGTAGCTTCTGCGTATGAGTGATCCTGTTGGTAGTCTCCTTCGGGCTCTCAATGCCCTTGTACGGCCTCGGACCCATCTGAATAAAGTCCTTTACTGAACCCACTCTAGCTCGAGGGACTGGAGCTAGTGCTTGGGCTGGTACAGTAGCCTGTGCATCCATCCTCTCAAGTGCTGCCAAAAATTCTTGCCTTTGCTCGGCTGCCTGCTGCCTCAGTTCCTGCATCATCATATGGAAGAATTAGAACAGCTGCGTTTGGCCATCTTGCGGTACTGGGAAAGCTGAAAGGTTCCCAATAGGTGAAGCGGGAAGATCATATGGAACTGGAGTGTGAGTCTGTCCATCTAGCCCTGGAAGCCTAGGAATCGTTGGGGTACCTCCTTGAGTCTGACCATTGACTCCAGAAGTTGTGTCGCCATCGACGGCAGTACATCCATTTTCCATATCCATCTCTCTGTAGGTGATATATGAAACGATTAGAAAAAGTACAGGAATCAAACAGGATGCAAGTATTAAATAAGAAGGATGAGTTTCAGTCAAGCGTGGATGAGATCCTTATACTCTATTCCTATATGCAGGCTTGTTCGGTACAATTACGTAACCGAGACAATATATTCTTGACCTGCATGGGCTACCACCAAAAATATATCATGCTCCAATCCCAAAATACGTAGGACTAGGAATACATAACACGTCAGCCGTATATATACGAACTCTAATATATGGAAACCATATACACACGTACGCTGTACATGAATATCCAATCTACAGTGGTAATATACTGTCATAATAAGTCACACGCAATCTATATCTCATCCATAGCACAAATAATAGATAAATGGAAATCAATAACTGAATATCAAATAAGCGGTCTCAAATAAAAAATCTCAAAGTGTGATAGTTGGGTGGAAACAAATCCACTGCAAATCAACTATAACCAAAACTACTAAAGAGAGAAGAGAATAAACTCTAATGTCAGAATAATGTCTCGAAAAGAATAGCAACTAGAATCTCTAAACAGCTGCAATGGATCACATATAATCCGAAGGTAAGATCTCCTCAGACTGATAGGTAGCATCAGGTCCAGGTCCATACTCCTGTGGGTACTCCTGCTCATCTATATCTGGAAAGGTAATAGGTCCTTAGAGGGACGTAACAAGATACATATAAATTTGCCAATAAAGTACTGAAATATAAACATCCAATGGGGTCGCCTAACCATCTAAGTAAATGCAGTTTGCGAATAACTTTCCACCAAGTGGGCTATCTGGCTAAAATAGGATTGGCATGGTTTTCTTGGAGATCCAGGGGCCTACAAAGCATGTCGTCTTTTGAACGGCAGAGGCCCCCGGATAATATATAATATATAGTGGTCATCATGACCACGCATCTCCGGCGGAGCGTACGGGTTACAAGGGAAAAAGTGCAAAGGATCCCAAATGCCTTACTTGTTGTTCTCCTCACCCAATGCTCTAAGCATGTCTCGTCCATGACACGATAATACCTTTAATAACCGCCAGGTCTACTAGCATGCAAAGTTTCTATTGGCAGTTATCCCTATCCGTCGTACGACCTATACGTACCAGTGGCCAGCCGAGTACGCAAGTCCGTGTCCTACATGTGACTCACACTCGTGTAAGAATAGTGTCATGGCCAATGAAACATAAATGCCTCATGAAGATGGGGTAGTCTCATAAAGTAGGTCCAATGCATATACATAAATAAAAATATAGTACGACGACACCATCGTTGCACCCAAGTTTTCTTGGACGCGAAATTTATATAGCAGTTAAAATAAATGAACTAAATAAACAGAAATAAACATGCATGCATCATATGGAATGTAAATACAGTACAATGGTAAGGTATACTTGCCTGACAAGAAATTTGTAAAGTGTAAGCGTCCAATGTCAAGGACACGGAATAAGAAACTAAGGCCTCCGAACAAACGTCTCCGGATACTGAAATAGACATCACCAATATTTTTGGAATGAGCAAAATAGCTAAAAAGCACTTCCCTTTCGTCCAATTTGGACACAGGGGCAAAACGGTAATTTCGGATAAAATTGGGATCCACGTGTAGCCCACTTTGCACCGGAAAATGTGCCAAGGGTAAAGGTCTCTAAATGGGATAAATTATAGGTCAAACAAAATCTAAATGTCAATACGAATCCAACGGTATGTCCAAATATGGATTCCGATGGGTCGAACACAATTTCGCACAAAAAGTCAACCGTGGGGCCCGCCAATTGGCGACTTGGTCAACTGTCTCAGAATTGCGTGAAAATAGGGTCATAGGACCAGCGCGTTACCACGAGTCCAGTGGCATAAGTTCCGTCATAATCTGAAGAGCATGCAGAAAATGAGCGCGACTTTTGCAAAAGTTGCGGCACGGGGTTTGTCCGCGGATACGGGCTAATTTTGACGCGCACAAGCGTCTGAATCAGTTTTTGCGAACTCTCATGTGTCTGGTTACACTACGCGCACCGTTTGGTACACTTGGTACACGGCGGGACGGTCCCGTTTGGCGGGACGCGCTCCTTTTCATAACTTTTGGAAATCTAAAAAGTGCGTTCGTGGGGTTTTCCAACAAATTTAATTCTGTCCACAGCAGTTAATAATCTAGGGTTATTTAACAGAAATTAAAGTAGCTTAAGTGGTCTACGCATACCAAAAAGAAACATCGAATTCGGATCTCTGTGGTGGGAGATACGAACTCGGAAACATGGGTGGTCACCGCAGTTTTCTGCGATCCCAGAATTTGGTCTATTTCTGCCAACTTTGGCGCTGATTTCGCCTATGGTTACAAGTTGTTCGAGATCTACTATCACACAGATATGGAAGACGGTTAAGGGGTGAGCATACCGATGAAGACAGGGTGGCATTTGGTTAAGCGAGGCGACGAAAAACAACTCCGGAACACAGGTACCTCGCTGCGGAAATCTGCAGTGAGCGGGGTGCGCGGGGTCGTCGTCGTCGGGATTGGTTTGGACGGCCTAGCGGGGTTCTCCGACAGCGGTGATGGCGCTCTCTAGGTCTAGATGGAAAGATGAAGGGTTTGGATGATTGTAGGGTTAGGGTTTTATTGAAATATAATATATATATATATATATATATAAGAGGGGAGAGAGGGGGTTCGACCGGGTTGCTAAAGGAAGGGGGTCTTATGGTGTGGCTGCATGTTAAAGGAAGTGGGCGGATGGTTTGCTGGCTAATGAAAAGGGCTGTTGCATATTAGAAAAAGGGGCGGCTGTGAATGCTAAGGAAATAGGTTGGAGTAGTTAAGGTAGTAATGGTTTGAATAGTTATTAATAGTATATATTTTTTCTTTTTTTCCATTTCTTTTCTTTTCCTTTTTCTTTTTATAAATTCCTTTAAAATATATATGTATATATATATATATTTATATATACGTATATACTCATAGGAAAAATCTAGAATTAAGCTAATACATACTATTAAGCTAACAACTGCTTAAGGGGTCTCCTACATGAAATAAATTCTGAAAAATTCATAATGGTCCCATAAATCCTCTAAGTTCACCAACACCTAAAATAAAAATTAATAAAAATCTATTTCTCCTAATTAGCCACTAATTACTATAATTAAATTAATAATTAATAATTAAAAGGGTATATACGATTTCTATGAATAGGGGTTTTACAATTGTTCAGTTCATCTTAGAGCAAGTAGGAGTGCTCGAGAGAGCATCAGCAGTATGGAGTATAACCTGTGCACATGTGTGCACAGGTAAGACTGAGTGATTAGGTTTGGAGAGGAAAGTTGAGTAATGGGGATGATTGTGTATTAAGAGGATAAGTTTAGTTCCTTGTGTACAACTGTGGAAAGAGGTAAAATAGCAGCAGTATGCAGAGCTAGGCGGAGTTACCTGCAGGTAAGGTCAGTAGAAAGTTAGGGGAAGTGTTCAGTTGTGAACTGAGGAGTATCAGTAACTCTGATACTGAGTATCATAGTTAAGGGGGAGATCGAGCAGTGAGATAGCAGTAGCATGAGCAAATGCTCGGGTATTAGAGAGCATTAGTTAATAGGAAGAAGATAGGGGTTTTACTAAGTTGCAGTTGTAGAAGCATGGAAAAGATGCAGCCATGCGACCGACGTCCATGCGCCCCCAAATAAAAACTCAACAGATGGATCACATGGTATCCATACAGCCCAAAAAAGGGACACCCATGCGGTCCAAACAAGAGTTCTGAAATATGGCCACAGGTCGACCTGACATGACATTCTGACAACAAAGATGGCGCCTGACACAGAATCCTAACAAAAAAGATTTTTTTGATCCCCTCGAAGGACGTGAACATACTAAGAGACAGAAGTCCCAAGAATGGTGCAGAGCCACGTGGACAACGCAGCAAAACGATCCCATACGTCTCTGGCCAATGCATCCCAGACTCCATGCGGTCCATGCGTCTCTGGCCCATGCATCCCAGACTCCATACATTTCGTGCGAATCTGGCCCCTGCGTTCTAGACTCCATGCGGTCCATGCGTCTTTGGCCTCATGCGTTCCAGACTCCGTGCTTCATGTGCGTCTTTGGCCACATGTATCCTAGATTCTACGTCGACCAAGTCTTACTGTTACAACTGAGTGGTACTCTCTAACCAAATAGCAGCCATGTGTCAATTTGACCAAGTCGCACCTACACAGTTGAGAATCGCCCAGATACTCAGCCAAAGAATAAAACCCCAACCAATGTTCATGTGGTAGCAGAGCCCAAATTCTCGTACATAGCTGTAGCACCCTTCCGTTGAGAGGGGACACGTGGAAAACCTCGCCACCCATGCGGCCCAAAATCTATGCGGCCATAAATATGACTATAAATAGCCGGGTACTACCCCTATACAAGGGGCTAGCTGGCTATCTGCGAATCAACACTCAAGGGAGAGAGAAGAACTTCTGCATCGGATCGTCCACGGAGTAAAAGATAGTTGCTACACTCTTAACCATCCATCGTCACCCCCCAGAAAATAAATTTGTACTTAGATTGTCTCCTAGGACTCTTTTTTGTACTCTTTTAGTTTGTTAAATCAAATCTAGTTCTCCCAGTTCTCATTTTGATATTAAAATGGCAAACAACAGTGTCCATGTCTTGTGAGATGGGAACATGGCTCGAGTAGTGGCTGTTTATGTGCAGCAGTAGTTGAAGCTTAGCTTCATAGCAGCAATATTAGTTGGCCAGTGAGCTCGGGTAAGTCCAGATCTTAGAGTGTATAGTGCATACTTGTGCACTGCAAGTACAAGAAAAGTAGCAGCAAGTGAGGATGGTTATGAGGGATGATGTTAGTTAATAGGAGTGTTGATTGTTAGTATTGATCAATTAGTTAGACTATTAGTAGATAGTAACTGTTAGCTGTATTAGTGTGAGTTAATGATTAGGATAAGTTAATATGTATACACATGACTGTTAGTATGATAAGTTAGTAGATATTTGATAGTAAATAGAGTAGTTAGTATTATGTATATGTGAGTAGGTATGTATGTTAGTTATTAAGTTATAAGTTTTTAGTGTTGCTAGTTAGTTAGGAATGTTAGAAGTTATATATATGTTAAGTTAGTTATTGTGTGTTAGTATCATATAGGTTGGTATTAGTATCAAGTTAGTATAAATATATGTTGGTCTATATAGATACCTAGTTAGTATAAGTTTTAGTGTTAGTAATGTTAGTCTAGTATTACCTTGTGATACCAAGGTAACACTAAGGTATTGAGTTTTAACTCTAAGTCTTGGTTTGAGTAGGTTGTTGGAGTGTGATACCAAGATGGCTAAAAGCCAAGGTATTCATCTAGATTTAGTAATAACTATGGTACCTAGTGTATATACTACATATTATGTATTTTTTGATACTTATTAGTATTGATACTCTAGTATCTTAATATAGTTAGTATTGACTTATAGTAGCTAGTTGATAGTTCATATGAGCCTAAAACCTTAGTGAAACCTAGAGTTGACTGGTGAGACCTAAAAATGACCTAGGAAGCATGTTTTGTGCATTTATAACTCATTTCTCATTCATTACACCATTTGACATAATATTGCCTAAATAGGATTGTGTGGCACCAGCTTGAGCATCGAGATACACCATTTTATTTAGGACAGAGGCAAGTACATCACTCTGTTAGTTTTCAGTCATGATAGTGTATATATCAAATATTCTAGAACTATTTACTTAATTCCGACATAGTGGCTACACGAACTGGAACTAAATAGATCCTGTCATGGGATGTTATCCCCTACCGTGTTCAATGGGTACTCTTTCACATGCATTTTATCGTGTGTATCGTGTCATGACCCGCACCCGGAATTTGGGGCACGATAGCGTGGGTACGTCTAACCTACGCCGCAGCATTGGCGGTAGAACGCTGTCTAGGTCATGTAACTATCTAATCAATCTCACATGAATATCCAAATCTATAAGGAGACACAGATATCACCATATAATTCGGAATATACTCAATCACATAAACTAAAGCACGATGAGATATCGAAGCAAGCAATAAAATACAAGACAAGTCTAAACACAATAAATAGTCTAACCTGCAATCAATAACATCCAATCTCCAAGTATGTCGGAACAAGTCCTCTATGTCACAGTCTGGAAAAAATATCCAGTCAGGATTGGGACGAAATACACCTCTAACAGCAGTTCCACATATATTGACAAAAATCTATAGCACAGTGTAAAGAAATACAAGACAGATAGGAATACTGGCAAAAAAAGATACTGGAATAAAGGAAATGCTGGAATAAGAAATACTGGAACGTCATCAACAATATGCATCTAGCAATGAAATAGAAATACGAGTACACGCAAGAACAATGAACTGGTATGTAGGTGTGTACAAGAACAATAACTAGAATATGTAGAGATGCTAGATCGATATACTAGAGATACATGTCAAAAATTATCTAAATAAGTGTGTGAAATATCAGCATATCATGTGATCGGCTTGGGACTATATGACTCATTACATTGATTAGCGATCATCCCCAACAAGTCCGGCTAACCATATGTAACAACGATGAGGCATGTAAGGGTCAGGCTGCACCGACGTGAGGTGTGGGTGAGCTATGATGCATGTAAAGTTGGTTATGATCACATAAGCTACTAATATTTCTCCATTTCCCCAGCTAGCACAATGGATTTCAATCACGACTCCTCGTGACAGGTCTCAATGATGCCAACTCGTGTAAATAACCGTGTCAGAGTCATGTACGCTATACGATAAGAGTTATAGAGATAATCAACATAATATAAACTGTCAGAGAATATACTCGCCTGGGGTCCTGCTGTTGGTATGAATCAGAGTCCAAGTCACAGTCCAAATAGCCTATGTATTACAAATTTATCACGTCAAAAGATAATTTATTTTAATTTATTTAATTCTGGAAATAATTACTCTAAAATACTATTTTAATCTTAATATTCTGATTTTTAGGTCAAATCCTAATTTTGTCCAAAGGAACTGAATTTTATCGACTTGAGACTCATGGCACGCTAATCGAGGCGATCTGTTGATCGAAAAGTTAACCGACACAAACTCAACATTCATGCATGATTTCCTATAGATTTCAGCATCAAAAATATGCTATAATTTACGGCTCGTCCGAATTCATTCGTTTGGGAATTATGGCACATACAAATTTCGTATCGTGCACCGATGGTTAAATTCTACCCTAGAAGTTCTACAGAATTAGCAATATAAAAATACTTCGAAATAAATTCTGGGAAACACATATGTCAATGATCTTGACATTAGTTTCCGAAACTTTAAACGGTTCGTGATTCTGATTCCTGGTTCTCCCGAAATCGTAAAAACATTGAAACACGTCTATTTTTGGACATGTTGTGCTCTACGAATTTTCTAGAATTTAATACTCATAATTTCGTAAAAAAATTTATATAATCAGAAAGCTAACCTCAATATCATTCTAACCAAAGAAACTAGGCCTCATTTGGAGTCCGGAGCTATGCGCAATGGCTTCTTGAAGATGAAGGAACCCTAGATAGCAATTCTCCAAAAATTGGCTCAAGAAAAACCCTAGAAAATAACTTAAACTATTATATATATATAGAGGAGATAGAGAGCAGCCGCGGCTCGGTGAGCACCACGTGGCAGCCATCCGTGGCTCCCCGCTCAGATCGAATGGTCATGGATCCACGCTCCTCGGCTCAGCTGAGTCCGAGTCGAACTCTGACTCGGCTCAGCTCAGCTCGAGGTCGGCTCGGCTTCACCCGCGGGCGCTGACAGGCGGGCCCGGCACTGTTCGCTGCGGGAGGCTGACAGGTGGGGCCCCTCTTTGCTGACTGGGCAGAATTAATTACTTTTTGGGTTTTCTTTTTTAGAAATTAGTTTTTAATTCAGTTTTTCATAATTAACTCAAAATAAATGCTAAAAATAATCAAAAATTTCCCAAAAAATTCTAGAAAATATATTTTATTATTTAGAACCTAAATTAAAAGTTTGGAATATTTTTAGTTAAGTTTTTCCCTAAAATAAATTCTTGAAAGTCCTACAAAATTAGGATTACTAGTTTTTAATTAACTAAAAATTATGGAAAAATCTCAATAGCCCCAAATTAACCTAATAACAATATTTAAGCACGAATTTCAGGATATGGAGGTTACAAGTCTACCCACCTAAAAAAAATTTTGTCCTCAAAATTTAAAATCCTTAATAGTTGTATGTATTCATTTATATTATTTTACAATCAAAATTAAATTCATCAAACCATATAATCATGAAGTAAATCCATATTGCAATAAAACTTCCAAAATTCTATAGATATCATATTCTTCAAATCTTCAAATTTAAAATCAAATTTCATTCGTATCATAATCTCCTCAAAAACTTTATGCTAATCACTAAATACAAAACTTAATATTCAATCCTCTAATTTTAAATCCAATCAATGCACATTTATCAAATTTAAAATCTCATCCAAAAAGTTTGTATTCAATTACTAACCCATTAATCATCTTACTCCTCAAATTTTGAGTAAATCACTTAATACAAAATTTACTATCCAATCATTTAATTGAAAATCCAGTCAATGCATATTTATAAAATTTAAAAATCTTATCCAAAAATTTGAATTCAACACTAATCCATTAATCATCTCACTCCTCTAATTTAAATCCAATTGATGCATGTTTATAAAATTTAAATCCTCATTCCAAAATTTAAAATCGAACACTAACCCATTAGTGATCTTAATCCTCGATTTCTTTTTCCACACAAAATTAAATAATATAATAGTTATGAAATCTTTAAATGCAACATTCAAAACATAAATTCATAACTTGCAGGCCAATGAATATAATGATAATCTCTTTAATTTCCTCAAATGTTAGTGACAATCAATCATACCACAATCTTCATAAAAATTTATGATTTTAACAAATCGTCAATTCTGTCATTTTAAATTCTCAACTCTTTATTTAATTTAATATTTATCCTCGATATTTAAAGCACCTTGTCTCTCTTTGTCAAGTCATATCCTCTTCATTAATTCTTCACCACGGTCAAACCCCCAACAATTAAGGTCTAAGAAAATCCTACCTACAGTCACACAACATGCAATCTAGAGAAACATACATAGTTATGGTCACTTTTGTCATGGTATTGCAGTCTCTGTTGAGGGGTACTACTAACTACATTCTAGCAAGAGATTCATTGATGCAAGCTATGGTACTAGAAAATTAATCAATAAAATAGATGAAAAGGAACAGAAGAAAAGAACAGAACATATCCTTCTAACACAACCATAGGTTTAATGATGCATCCAAAGTTTGATACCCTTATCCTTTTAGGTGCCACTATTTCTACTACAAGCACATCCACTGCTAGCTCTCTTACCTACTAGAATTGTTCATACTAGTTGTTCTTATCACCCAAGTGCACGCCAAGTGCAACACAGCACACTAAGTATCGCTCCTTCTAATACAACTCTAAATGGATACCCAGGTCTGTTTGTAGTGCCATCTCAAACATTCTCAAGCCAATAGATCCTTACACATGCACATCAATCACTCATATACTGTTATACATTTTTTACCTACCATAAAATTTTATCCTCAAAATAAAATCATCAAAATTTAACTTCTTGAACAATTTAAAATAAAATACATATACCTTCCTCAAAAGTCAAATGCTCAAATATCGAAATAAAATTTTTAATCACCTCCAAAATCCTTATAGCTTGACTATGTTTATTGAATCAAATTTTGAATCCTCAAACATTTTAATAACATAAAATCTCAACTCCTTTAAATTCTTAAAAATTGTAATTCACTTCCACTCTTCAAATTATAAATTTAAATCCACAAGTATACATATAAATAATCACAGCCTCTAATACTCAAGGTGCACACAAATACACCAATTATCTACAACCTTAACTGTGTACTAAAATTTGTACTACCCGGATTACTTGCACTATTACTCCCAATAATTTAAAGTTATCATCACACGTATTTTCTCCAATGATTTTCTATCTATATTAACTGATACACCAATCTAATTATCATAACACAAAGTAGTTACTATCATTAGCACCGTGCTCAACTAATCCTCGATATAAAAATATTAGTACTCTTGGTATGGTAGTACTAGCTTCATCATTTAGATCATCTCATCACTTATTAGAACTCACAATAATTTACACTAGTTATAACTTATATAATACACATGTTTCACTTCACTCTCAAGGGTGGACATATGGTTCCATATCTCGATTGATGTATAAGTATTTTTCTTTTAATGTTTTACAGACTGTTACACTAAACTGTGATACACTTCATACCTTTCATGATTAATCTTGATATTCCTCTACCCATGGCACACTCATTAATACCCTTTATGCATATACATTTCTTTACCCTTGACACAACCAAATAATCAATCATCAAATTGAACATCATGCTCCATTAATCTTTAATACAATTCCTTGATACTTAATTATTTACATAAATCATCCAATTATATAATTTAATGACTATCCAGGACTGGCATACTGATTCTGATACTTACTCTTGGAACCTTCACTAATACTCTTACTCCTCTTTCTATAATACCAATACTAATAATAATGACACATATCATGAAACTATTGCTACAAGGCACTACACTATAGGTTAACTCTATATTAATGCCTACTTCTCACATGTCCAACTACGAAACACTTACAACTAACAAGTCACACTTAGTCAACACTAATACAAGACACATACATAATTGCAAGTCACTAATTATCATACTAGCAAGGAATCCTCAAGGAAAAGGAGCTCAAAAAGGAACTGGATTAAGGACTGAAGGTATTCTACTGCTAGTAAGGAAAAGAAGCGATGGAACCAAGTCCTGTAATAACAAAATAGATAAGTATTGAGATGAGACTTTAAGAACCAATTTAAGATACAACCTGATAATCATATACGTCTGTCAGAAATTATGACACTCAGAATCCTCGCCACGCCAGTAAGCATAGATGCGATAAACGACAGGTTTCGTAACTAAGGTATGCAACTCTATAATCATGTCATCTAGAATCTTTGCCACGCCAACCGGTATGTCTGCGAGAGACTCTAAGTTTCATGACTACAGTATGTATATCCAAGTCAGGTTCCTACGTTCTCGTCATGACAGCTAATGTAGCTGCGATAAACTCTAGGTTTCATAACCAAAGTAAACATTTCACCTTTTTCACTATCCTCATCAGTATATGTCATCAGATGATACCGTAAATTTTAGCCCTTAAAATTTATCTCGATATGAAATCAACTCAACAACGATACCAAAAATTAAATTTAACAACTGGTCAACAAGAATCAAACTCAGCAATAATACCAAGATTTTAATTTAATAACTGATCAACAAGAATCAAGTTCAATAACAACAAGCGAGAGCGGACGGAAATAAGGAAAAAGATTTAAATTGGATATTATAATAAGATTCTCAAGGGTCGTCCTAGGAATCTCTCAAGAATTTTTTTGTGATTGAGTATCCTCTCTCATCCTAGTATCCTATGTCCTATATTCTACAGCAGGCACGCAGTAGTACAACTAAGACGTCGCAAAACCACGACATTGCACAACTTGCGAAATCTGACCTGCATGGGCTACTACTAAAAATGTGTCACGACCCGCACCCGAAATTTGGGGCACGATAGCGTGGGTACGTCCAGCCTACACCGCATCATCGGCGGTAGAACGCTGTCTAGGTCATGTAACTATCTAATCAATCTCACATGAATATCCAAATCCATAAGGAGACACATATAACACTATATAATTCGGAATATACTCAATCACATAAACTAAAGCACGATGAGATATCGAAGCAAGCAATAAAATACAAGACAAGTCTAAACACAATAAATAGTCTAACCTGCAATCAATAACATCCAATCTCCAAGTATATCGGAACAAGTCCTCTATGTCACAGTCTGGAAAAAATATCCAGTCAGGATTGGAACGAAATACACCTCTAACAGCAGTTCCACATATATTGACAAAAATTTATAGCACAGTGTAAAGAAATACAAGACAGATAGGAATACTGGCAATAAAAGATACTGGAATAAAGAAAATGCTGGAATAAGAAATACTGGAACGTCATCATCAATATGCATCTAGCAATGAAATAGAAATACGAGTACACGCAAGAACAATGAACTGGTATATAGGTGTGTACAAGAACAATAACTAGAATGTGTAGAGATGCTAGATCGATATACTAGAGATACATGTCAAAAATCATCTAAATAAGTGTATGAAATATCAGCATATCATATGATCGGCTTGGGACTATATGACTCATTACATTGATTAGCGATCATCCCCAACAAGTCCAGCTAACCATATGTAACAGCGATAAGGCATGTAAGGGTCAGGCTGCACCGACGTGAGGTGTGGGTGAGCTATGATGCATGTAAAGTTGGTTATGATCACATAAGCTACTAATATTTCCCTATTTCCCCAGCTAGAACAATGGATTTCAATCACGACTCCTCGTGACAGGTCTCAATGATGCCAACTCGTGAAAATAACCGTGTCAGAGTCATGTACGCTATACAACAAGAGTTATAGAGATAATCAACATAATAGAAACTGTCAGAGAATGTACTCGCCTGGGGTCCTGCTGCTGGTATGAATCAAAGTCCAAGTCACAGTCCAAATAGCCTATGTATTACAAATTTATCACGTCAAAAGATAATTTATTTTAATTTATTTAATTCTGGAAATAATTACTCTAAAATACTATTTTAATCTTATTATTCTGATTTTTAGGTCAAATCCTAATTTTGTCCAAAGGAACTGAATTTTATCGACTCGAGACTCATGGCACGCAAATCGAGATAATCTGTTGACCAAAAAGTCAACCGACACAAACTCAACTTTCATGCATGATTTCCTATAGATTTCAGCGTAAAAAATATCCTATAATTTATGGCTCATCCGAATTCAAATTCGTTTGGGAATTATGGCACATACAAATTTTGTATCGTGCACCGATGGTTAAATTCTACCCTAGAAGTTCTACAGAATTAACAATATAAAAATACTTCGAAATAAATTCTGTGAAAAACATATGTCAATTATCTTGACATTAGCTTTCTGAAACTTTAAACGGTTCATGATTCTGATTCCTGGTTCTCCCAAAATCGTAAAAATATTGAAACACGTCTATTTTTGGACAAGCTGTGCTCTACGAATTTTTCAGAATTTAATACTCATAATTTCGTTAAAAATTTATATAATCAGAAATCTAACCTCAATATCATTCTAACACAAGAAATTAGGCCTCGTTTGGAGTCCGGAGCTATGCGCAATGGCTTCTGGAAGATAAAGGAACCATAGATAGCAATTCTCCAAAATTCAGCTCAAGAAAAACCCTAGAAAATAACTTAAACTATTATATATATATATAGAGGAGAGAGAGAGCATCCGTGGCTCGGTGAGCGCCACGTGGCAGCCACCCGCGGCTCCCCGCTCAGATCGGACGGTCGTGGATCCACGCGGCTCGGATCAGCTGAGTCCGAGTCGAACTCTGACTCGGCTCAGCTCAGCTCGAGGTCGGCTCGGCTTCACCCGCGGTCGCTGACAGGCGGGCCCGACACTGTTCGCTGCGGAAGACTGACAGGTGGGCCCCCTCTTTGCTGACTGGGCAGAATTAATTACTTTTTTGGTTTTCTTTTTCAGAAATTAGTTTTTAATTCAGTTTTTCATAATTAACTCAAAATAAATGCTAAAATAATCAGAAAATTCCCAAAAAATTCTAAAAAATATATTTTATTATTTAGAACCTAAAATAAAAGTTTGGAATATTTTTAGTTAAGTTTATCCCTAAAATAAATTCTTGAAATGTCCTAGAAAATTAGGATTACTAGTTTTTAATTAACTAATAATTATAGAAAAAATCTTAATAGCCCCAAATTAACCTAATAATAATATTTAAGCACGAATTTCAGGATACGGAGGTTACATATCGGGTATTGATTATCATGTACCTTGTGTTCACATACTGCTCGTGTTCAGTGTGCTTATATTCATGTTCGTAACGTGTCGTTATTGGATATATAAGTATTGGTTGGGGACGGGGAATAGGAGTTGGTTATGTGATCAAGCCCAAGTGTATTCTGGTACATGACGATTACATATCACACGTGTAATCAAGTTAACACATTATATTCGTGTTCAACCCAAACTGATCACATAAAAAACTTCTTCTCTAAGGGACATTAGCTAGTTTATCTATTTCTATTACTTGCAGATATTTCATATTGTATGTTCTTCTTTTTTATTATATTATCTGTTTACTATAGTTCATTTCATTTTCTATTATTCGTTCATCTTGTATTCTTTTCTATTACCTATCATATATGTTCTACCATGTATTTGAAACTATTTTCAAAGGTTTGTACTTTGCTCTAATCCTGATTGGATATATTTTTTAGATGATTGACTTGATAAGCAGTGTTCCACTTACTATGGGCCGTAGGATGAGTAACCATTAGAGGATACTCCCCTAAAGCAGGAGAACCTAGTGCCAGTGACCGAAGAGGCTTAGACTTATATTATTAGACACTGTATTAGTCTTATTTTAGACTCTTGGCATATACATATTATTTTGGGTGTAGCTTTGTGCCTAGACTTATATTGTAGTTTTGACTCTTGTACTTCTTTCCTTTATTTCATATCTTGATATTTCTTCTCCTAGTTTGATATTGTGATTGAGTATTGGTTTCATTATCATATGCCATATTGTTCCTCCATTTGGAGTTGAAATAGAAAGACAGGTACCTTATATATTATATGAGTTGTTAGATAGTATTATTGACCCAAACAATATTTATCCGCCGATATTGTGGTATAAGTTGGACGTTGTTCACGTACTCGTATCCTCTTTCCGGGTACGGGTCGTAAAAATTTCTACCTAGGTCAATTAAGGGGCTAATTAGTCCTTAAAGTTTAGGGCACAAATTTGAAGGGATTAAGGGTACATACCTCTTGTGAACCAGTTGTACAACAGTATTTTTCCACATAACTCAGCAGCACCACACTTGCATTTGACAGCAACTAGAGGTAAAAAATACCAAGAAAATATTAATGAATATATAAATAATTGTGGGGAAGAGGTTAACGATGAAGAGGATGAAGGATTTAAGGTTGTTTTACCTTGGTTTATGTGTGGTACAGTAGTGTTTTTGGCTCTTTCTCAAAGCATAATTCAGCACTAGTGTAGCTAAATGTTCAGCATTGTAGGGGGAAAATGATGAAGTAAATGAGATAAAAATTAATGGAGAAAAGAGTATGGCCGTAAGGGGATGAGAGGAGAAGTTAGTGACTGTGTCTTAGGGGTATTAGGAGAGTGTAGAAGTAGTTATTACAACTTAATTGAACATGTATTTAGTCTTGAATCCGCAGGGTTATGTCCCTTTTGGACTGATGTACACACCAATGTGTGCACACATTAGACCACTAGTTCAACTAATCCTTGTTATGTAACCCCCGAACACTTTGGTATCAAGTTGGGTTCAATTGGGCTGCATTTTCTAACCTAATCGAGTCAAAATTGATCAACTGCACTAGGTTGGGTTGAGTTAGTTTGTCATGCACCTAGTCTAGCTTAAACATTGGTCACACAATATATATTCTAAGGTTGTACAATCCAAATTTATATATATATATATATATATATATATATATATATATATATATTACAAGTATATTTATATATATAAAGTTGTATTTAATAATCTATACTAGCTACACAAATACGCAAACATACACAATATCAAGCTAGTTAGCAAAAAAAATTATTTCTAACAAAAAATATATAAATTTGGGAATGAGGGTTTACAAATAGCAAATCCAAACTTCGATGTCGTAAAATATCACTGATTAGCGATGCCATTCACGACACTAAACGTATCTAATTTTGAAAAAAAATAGCGATGCTACAACCAGCCATAGAAGACTTTACTCGTGGAGGTGCTATCGGCCCAGTGAATAATGCTTATTCCAGTTTTTATCAGTGGATATAATGTCACCAAACGTCACTATTTTGGTAAAAAGTAGCTACGTTTCATGACTCCTAGTGGCATCTATTTAAAGAACGTTAATAGTAGTCGCTATTAGTCGTAATTCGTCACCAACAGTGAAGTGTTGAGTTGCTAAAATTTTATAATTTAGCGACGTTTGCTGCCTGAGTCACTAATAATGTCGCTAATATGCCATAATTTGTTATTGATGGTTCTGACCTGATCCTTCTTCTAATTTATATTGATGATATCATTTTAATTGGGAATTTTTCCATGTCGATAAAACAACAAGTTACCTATCTTGGCCGAAAGTTTAATTTGAAACCACTTGGTGATATTTATTTCTTCTTGGGCATCCAAGTACAATGGACAATGTCCAAAATCTCTCTTTGACAGATGTTTGTGGTATTAAACGAAAAGAATGAAAGATGTATTCAATAGGGGTTTACACAGAACCCGCCTTCTTTGGTTTACAAACAAACTTGTACAATATAATCCTATACGAGGATGTGGGAGTACAATTTATTTAATCTGGGTATAAATTGCTATAGATGTCTGATCTGCAGTCGATCACTTTAGCCCTTGGACCACACGATGGTAAAAAAACGCCGTAGAAGACAGGAAGCAGCATCGGGGGTTGCAGAAAAGGGTATATGCACGATGCCCAGGTCGTCGATCCCTATCCTTTGCCCGAGCTCCGGGTTCCTCTCTCTCCCTCTCTCGATCTCCTCTCTCCTTGCTCGATCTTTAATTGTTCGACCTCTTCTTTGAGTCTTCAATTGTTCGATCTTTTAATTTGTCGACCTTTTTCCCCATTGATAGGGGTCTCTATTTATAGAGTTTTTGTGACAGTGACCACTCAGTTGGTGTAAAAACCGAGGAGCGGACAACACAGCACCCTTTTACACGACGGTTAAAGTAACTAATGCCTGCGTATGGATGATCTTTTGAATGAGCGTGTGACGCGGGTCCAACTAAGGGACACAACGCGTACAATTGCTACGAAGATCACGGCATAAAAGCCACGTAGGTAGGTATCCCCCGTATAGAAGAGGTGGGCGTAAAAGCCGATGTCTGTCATCGTGGCATAGAAGCCAAGTAGGCATGGAAGCCGGGTGGGCGTAGAAGCCCGGTAGGCATAGAAGCCGAACAGGCATAGAAGCCAAGCAGGCATAGAAGCCGAATAGGCATAAAAGCCGAACAGGCATAGAAGCCGAGCAGGCATAGAAGCCGAACAGGCATAGAAGCCGAGCAGGCATAGAAGCTGAATGGTCGTAGAGACGGAGTGGGCGTTGAAGCCGAACAGGCGTTGAAGCCGAATAGGCACAGATCCTGGGCGTAGAAGCCGCTGCGTACTGTGCCAAAATGCTGATATGGACGTCTTTAGCCGGAATCATGACTTTTGAAGATATAATCAAATTCCTTGCATTAAATACAGAGATCCGCCATCATTCTGTGCATTAAATACGGAGGCGTATTTTTGAAGGCCTGCAGCTCTCCTGTGTGTTCGTCGCAGAGACGTGCCTCGAGAAGACTGTTACCGCCTTGTCCGCCAATCGCAGAGACGTGCCTCGAGCCCTGCGCAACGTGCAGCTTTTGACGTGGCAGGCGATTTGTCCGCTGTGGAGCGTAACCAGCTCACGTCTGCCAGTGTAAAATAAGGCGATGTATCCCCTTGCACGCAAAAGAGCGGTTTATGCTGAGGGGACTTCAGTGAGCGACGGTTTGGTGATATTTTAACCAAATCCTCTGCATTAAATGCAGAGATCTGCCATCATACTGTGGAGCGCGTCCCGAGGGGTCTGCCACTGTTTCCAGCCGTCGTCTGGGTAGCCGTGCAGCACTTTTTGTCAGAAGTCAGGGGTCAGATTCACTGGGTGACTTGACAGGTTCATTTTGGGGAAGACGAAGCGTCCCTCGTACGCTTTAAGCTGCTTTGAGAGCGGCTGAATTTTACGCCATGGAGGCGATAAAGAACTCTCTTTTATGCTGGGGTGGCTTGGACGTACCATACTTACGCGGATGGTCCTTTGAGCTCATATTTCACGCTGTATTTGGCGGAAGAGCTCTGTTGCATGTTCGACGGCTCTGGAGGCCTCTGCTTACGCTGCTCTGTATTTAAGATGTCGCGTAGATCCTCCCAGCGTATTTTTTATGCTTCTACAAGACCCCCTTCAAAGCTTTTAAATTCATCGAAATTTGAAACGCTTTGAATGAAGCATGAATGGCCCCTCGTAACTCGAAACGTTTCTGAGTGGAGCGTTGAAACGGTCAAGTTTTGACGTGTTCTTTCAGGCCGGTCTTGATGGCGAATTTATTAGGGGTAGGTGTGACCTCGCTTGCCTATAAAAAGGGCTGAGGAGTTAACCTGTTTCTTCCCACATTTCCTTTCACCATGCTGAGATGATCGCCGGAGTTCGTCGGGTCGACCTGAGGAAGAAGAAGACTATGTTCTTCCAGCATGTAAGGAGCCGAAAAAGATGGCGTCTTCGAGCAAATGTCCATTATAACGATGGATCATGGAAGGATATCTTAGCCTCCCTTGCTCGGGATAATCAACAACTTCATATGGCATTGCACCAGGAGAAAGGAAGGGTCGCTTTGGACCAGACAGCTTGCAGACTGTTTATTTCTTCCTGAGACCCCTGTAGACGAGATCAGACAAACCGTAATCTGTCATCTTGATTGAGTTGGGTTTGAAGAAACCTCAACTGGATCGGCCATGGCAAATGGAGGATCTTCTTGTTCATGACTGTGGTGGTCATGAACAGCCATGGAAGAAGAGGAAGACCTGTACCAGCGCGAGAATCTGTCAGGACAGCTTCTGGGCGATCTTCAGACGGCGATGAGGAAGTCCTTTGTTGACGGAGTTTCCCTCATATGTAATCACGAAAATGAAAAAAAATCCCTTGTAGACAGGATTTCCCTTATATGTAATTGTGATTTTAGCTTTAAATAAAGCCGTCTTTCTTCTCTGCATATGATCGTCTTTGCCATATGTTGCTGTGAAGTCTGAATATGTGTAGCTTCGACACGTCTGATTCTTTACGCTGACTCTGATAAAAAGTGTACTAGGCCCTGTCCATAGAACGCTGTTGAGCATTTTGTTGAACGTTTTGGAACTGTCCTATTGCTAGGACTGAGGGACCGCGTAGAGTTTTTCTGATGAACAGAACTTTTTTCAGACTTCGTCTTCAAGAATGATCTCTCAAAAAATCCCTTGGAACAGGGTCGAGGCTTTGGCCGTCAAAAACTGAATTGCCATCTTGATAGACGAGATGTTCAGACTGAAGTCTGGATGAACCTCCAATTTTGACCCGAGGAGAGTAATTTCTCAATGTTTGAACTCTGCATGCTTCGGGTACTTGGGATGCTTTGGGTCAAGAATGAGTATCTTCTGTGTAAACTCTTTGTAATCGACCGCTTGGAGAACTCGTCCGGAGACACGGAAAGTCAGAGATCCGTAGTGTAGATGAGCTGGGAATCCTGAGTTCATAGCTTATTGAGCGTAGAAAGCCACCGAGCGTGAGATCGTGGGTTTGTATCTGCTAAGCGTGAAGTCATAGGTTTGTAGCCTCTTGAGCATGGGAGCTACTGAGCACAAAAGGCATCCGGGCATAAAAGCATAGACTTGTAGCTGGCGAGCGTAAAACCGTAGATCCGTTGCTGTCGAGCGTAGGAAGCCCCTTAGCGTAGAACTGTAGATTCGTAGCCTGTTTAGAGAAAGAAATCTTCGAGCGTAGGGTCTGGGGACCTGTTGCTTTCGAGCGTAAACTAAACGCCACCGAGCGTGAGATCATAGGTTTGGTAACTGCTGAGCGTGAAGTCGTAGGTTTATAGCCTCTCGAGCATGAAAGCTACTGAGCACAAAAAGGCATCCGGGCGTAAAACCATAGACTTGTAGCTTGCGAGCGTAAAACCGTAGATCTATTGCTGTCGAGCGTAGAAATCTCTTTAGCGTAAAACCACGAACCTGCTTTGCACAAAAACTTTTCGAATTTGCTGACTGTCCGTCTTCCGAGAGTAGTGGGCTGACGTAGCATCCAATCATAACCAACTATTAATTGCGAGATTTGGTTAGGGTCTCGAGGAATCCGTCCGAGGATTCGAGGAGTCGATCCGCCCCTATATATATCTCGAGCTTTGGAGAGAAAACTTTTCATTCGTCTGCTGCGAAAGAGAGTCTTCGTCTGTTCGAGTTTTTCTCCGTTGCTTCTTCGAGCACTCAGAGTTTTCAGAAATGGCACCGAAGTAAACCTCCTCCGCTAAGGGAAAGAGTGTAGGTTCTTCTTCCCATTCTTCCGCCCCGGTGAGGGAGTCTTCGGTTGGGCAAGGCGAACTTCATCCTGAGCAAAGTATCCTGCCGACGAGCAACGCTCCTGGCCTTAGAGGTAGAGCCCTTTTGGATGACATAGAATGACGAAAAATCCTTCGCACATGTTGAACGTGACCGCGCTAGGTCGTCTTCTGTGCTGATAGCCTCTTTGAGGGAGATGATGCACGAAGACATTTTCATCTTTTACGCTCACATTTCTAATGTGCCAGCGTAAGGGCTCCATAGTTTTCTCAGTTCTGGGCGTAACAGCTTCGACTGTCGAAAATGTAGTATATACTATAAAATTTTTAGTTTTACGTCTGGGGGCGGAGCCTCCGGCGTAATAACTAGAATTTTTGGTAGCCCGGCGTAAAGCACGGATCGTACGCTGCCAGTTACGTCTCTGGATGAGACTTCCGGCGTAAAATAACCAAATTTGTACAGTCTTGGCGTAAAGCGCAGACTATCATTTCTCAGTCCTTATGCTGCAAGATTTTTAATAAATATTTTTCTCGCGCTTTTGCAGTTAATTTGGATTAGTCTCCCCTGGCTGAGGTGATGGGTTCTGCCGCCGGGATGCTACATTCGAACTATCTGGAGGATCTGTCCCACGTGGCATTTCCTATCTCCGAACCCCAGTATCCTGAGGGAAGGGAGATTTTGATATCGGCCCAGGGTGAGCGGACGCTGCTGAATATGATTAACGGGAAGCCCCTGACGTATATAGATGGGGAGCAGTACATAAAGCCAGCTTTTCTCTTTGGGGACATGATCGATAAACGGTCCCAGACAAAGCCTAAGAGAGAACCTTGGGTATTTCCTGCCGGGAACCTGGTTTTGTACCTGCCGACGATGTCGAGGGATTATCCCATCTCGGCCTTCTTCCATGCGACACACCGTAGGAGGATGTCGTGGAACCTGACGCCCGATTTTTACGGTAAACCGGGGAAGATCTTTCATCTGAAAGGAGCTGACCAGGGGTCGTTTGTCAGTCGTCCTTCTGGCCTCGTGACGTCGTTCAGGGGACTGAGCCCGGGCAGTGCTACGAGCGAGGACAGTCTAGTGATCCAGCCGGTCCAGTTGCCGACTTTCTGCAACGACTTCATGGGGCAAGGGGGAGTATATCCCAAGGAGAATCCTCGATGCAACGGGTGGATCACTCCAACAAACCGTCGATGGGCCTACCTTGTTTACTGGGCCTTGAAGCACTGTCAGAGAGAGCTGGAGTGCATTGGGCTATATGCCGCTGTGAGTGCGACCAGTGTTGGGTTGCCCGCTAACCCTAACATGTACTTGGCACTGATGGAGCGATATATTTCGCTCACTGGGACTTTCGCCACTCCGCTGGGGGAGTTGGGATTGGCCCTCCATGAGATGGCAACGATCTCGAGGCTGCCGATGGGGGATACCCCATATGAAGAGTATGTCCCCACCAATCGGGAGTTGGAGGATTCGGACCCTCGGGTAGTAGAGGTGTATCAGGAGCTGATGTGCCACTACTTCACGTGCACGGCCTTTTATGACGAGCCTTCTGATTTGGCCCATACTACCAAGTGGACGTCCTACCTCTTCTTCCACCGGGCCAGGGCTGCCAAGCCGGAGAAAGTCACGGGGGGCAAGGATGAGCCCATAAATTGTTTGGGCGTGCTTAGTGCCCAGGTCGTCGAGGCTCTTATGGATGACGCCAAGGCTTCGGACCAGATTCTTGACGACGGGATAGGAAAGTATCCCGAAGGCACTAAGGCCTATAGCTACTTGAGGCGTTGCCGGAGACCTCTGTCCAAGGAAGCCCAGCTGGCTGGTTTCCTCTCCATATGGCTGCGTCGAGTAGTGGTGCCCGGCACTGCATCTGTGGACCGCATTTACCGGAACATCCTGTGGCCCACGGTGCGTCTGGTGTTTGGGGCAAAACTGGGCCTGCTCCCTGCTATGGTGTGCCGTATACAGGCTGGCCT
Organism: Iris macrosiphon; assembly: GCA_036927795.1. Classification (NCBI taxonomy): domain Eukaryota; kingdom Viridiplantae; phylum Streptophyta; class Magnoliopsida; order Asparagales; family Iridaceae; genus Iris; species Iris macrosiphon. The sequence continues at coordinate 67,656,681 of JAYESA010000004.1, read as the reverse complement.
GAGGGCCATGACTGACGGGCTGCTCGTCGATGAGACTCGGCGTGAAAGCTTTCCTCGGGTCGAATTACCATACCTGTATTTGATAAGATGGTTAATTCTGCACAACCCTCGGGTGATGTCCCCTGGCTCCGGTAGTAGTCCAGGGGGTAGCTTCCTGCTGAATTATAAGGATTCCTCCTGGAATGTGAACACAGTTTTAGACTGTAGGCTGACACTGGGCCTCAGTCATGGCTAGAAGCTCCTTTGCATTGCTCCCCCGGTACATCGTAATCAATCGAGGATCAGGCTGGAGGATTTAGGTGGAGAGAAGACTAATCTTTCTCCGGAGGCTTTCAAGTGGTTGATCTGTATCAGGCCTTCCCACTTGTTGTATAGAAGTGAAGATCATTGCTTCCTCGAGCCTTACTTGCCTAGTCGGTTCGCAAGGCAATTTGGGTACGACCAGTTGTACGTGGGCAATGCCGTTACCAGCTTCAGGTCCAGGGGCGGCCTCATCGATGGAGCCAGAGGATGGCGATACTTCATCATAGGATGCACTGGAGCAACCTTTACCATACCGGTCGTCACACCCTCCACGGAGCTGCACATCCTACATTCGTATGCCCAGTTCTACGTGGCGGTTAACACCTTCTACCGTAATTTTGACATGCGTGGGAGTTTTAGGGTGCCGCCTTCCACGCCTGGGGGAAGAGTCGAAGTCCCTTCAGTTTCTCCTGACGAGGGTGAGGAGTTCGCTACTCCTGATGAGCCATTGGTGACGGTGCCGAGGTGTGAAGTGCCTCTGCCTGCGGGGGCCTTGGTAGTCTCTGGAAAGCGAAGGGCCGCTGCTCCCCAGGAGATTTCTCCTCGCAAGAGGAAGAGGACGGTCAATCGTTCTTTTCGAATTCCTGGCATCGAGGCTCCCAGAGAGGAACCTGCTGTTTCGCCTGTCGAGGATGTTTCCCTGATCGGGGGTTCCTCGCCTTCTAGAGAGAGACCCTCAATTTCGGCTGGCGGTGCTGTGGCATTTTGTCTTGAGGATGTCGTCGCCGCTACTGCCTCCGGTAGTGGTACGAGATTGTCGGTGTGGCCGGGGCAGATGGGAGAATCTTCCCTTAGACCAGCAACGGATGAAACCCCTGTCGTGTTCGTGAGTATGCCTGGCGAGGTCCCAACTGACGAACCTCGACCGCGCCTTGGTGGAGGCTTAGTAGAGCTCCTGGCGATGTCGGTTGGCCCACCCCCTTCTCCAGGTATGACAGTTCGCATTACGTCATTAAGGCATGATTTAGCTATCTCGACTGCAGATGCGTCGTATATACCGCTGGCCACGGGTAAATATCATCTTTATGCCTCCTTTTTAGAAAGAGTACCATTATATTGATATCAACTCTCTTGTCCTTTTCCCAGGGGATGGCGTCCACGGGGAATGTAGCTTTGAGGCGCCTTCTGGCTCTGCTCCGGCTCCTGGCGATGATAAGGAGGCGTTTGATCTTGAGGAGGAAATATCTTCGGGGGCCGGTTCACCTATTGGAGAGGCTTCGATATCCCAGGAAGAAGAAGAGCCTGTCATTGCGACTACTTCGGTTGACGTACCTCTTTTGGTCGCACCACCTGTCGAGGCAACGGTTGTGACCACTTCGTCCGCAATCATTCCTGGAGGGGGATTTGCCAATGCCGCGGCCACTCCTAGGGCCCAATCGGATTTAGCTGCGCTGACCGAGCAATATACCCGTGTCTTCTATGCTACTTTGAAAGCGCTGATACCGATGGTGCTGAAGGGGAATCTGGATCTCGAGCGCCTGAAGAAGTCCTCTCGGATTCCGATAGAGGCGATCCAGGATTTTGACGGCACCGGGATAGCTGATGCCCTGGAGGCGATGGTTAATGGTTTGGAGCAACCCATTAACGAATATCTGCAGCTAACTTGGGGCGATATTGAAGCTGAGGTCCGGTCCAGATATGAATTTATGACTGCACAGTTTGCCAAACGGATGGAGAGCTTAGATAAACTCGCTCAAACACGTCAGTTGGAGATGGACTAAAGAAAGACCGTCGAGGAGGAGGCCCTTGCCCTTCAACTGAAGTGCCAATCCGAGCATGAAGGGAACGTAGCGAGGGCTCGCAGGTTGAAAGAGGAGCTCACTCAGGCAGAGGAGTGGGCTTCCCAATCGTTGGCAGGTCTAGACGTAGCGACCGCTCGATTGAGTGCAGCGCGACGGGACCTGGATCGTGCAGAAGCTGCCCGCGCGGGTGTTCGTCGGGCGAGGGCCGAATTGTCCCTTAGGGAAGACAATGAAGCACGACTGGAGCAGGCCCGTGCCGATACCTTGGCCTGCAGGGATGAGAGGATAGCCGTACTGGCACGGCAGATTCATGATCTGACTGCTCCCCCGCAATGATGACCCTCTTTTTTTTTTCTTCCTTGCCAGTATAATTCTGCTCTTTCTTGGGAATAAAGCGAACTCTTTTCTAACTTTGTGGACCCATTATTTCGGAATGTAAATGACAGGTTTGGACGAGAGTGATATCAGAGGTAGTATGGACGTGATAAACACTCAGGAAACCCTAGCAGGACATATTTATTCAGAGGTCATACGGACATGATAGAATATGCTCTGATTAAGGCTGGTGGGTAAGATACTATCAGAGGTGATATGGACATGATAGGCTCTCAAGAAACTTTAGCAGGACACATTTATTCAGAGGTCATACGGACATGATAGAATATGCTTTGGCTAAGGTTTGTAGGTAAGATACTATCAGAGGTGATATGGACATGATAGGCTCTCAAGAAACTTCAGCAGGACACATTTATGCAGAGGTCATACGGACATGATAGAATATGCTTTGGCTAAGGTTTGTGGGTAAGATACTATCAGAGGTGATATGGACATGATAGGCTCTCAAGAAACTTCAGCAGGACACATTTATGTAGAGGTCATACGGACATGATAGAATATGCTTTGGCTAAGGTTTGTGGGTAAGATACTATCAGAGGTGATATGGACATGATAGGCTCTCAAGAAACTTTAGCAGGACACATTTATGCAGAGGTCATACGAACATGATAGAATATGCTTTGGCTAAGGTTTGTTCTGGAAGTAGTTTTGTCAGAATTGAGGTTTCCGCTATATTCTACCCGAGCAGAGAAGATTAAGCATAGTACCTTTTTAGGAATTTGCCGTTGATAGGAGCCATTAACAGGTCTCCATTAGGCTGGGCTAACCTGTAAGCGCCATTTGAGAACGTTGTCTCGACCACATAAGGACCCTCCCATTTGGGCTGGAATTTGCCTTTACTCCTGTGGGTAAGAATCATCGGCCTTCTTACGGCTAGAACTAGCTCGCCGACTCTGAACACTCTTTCCTTTACTTTATGATTGAAAGCTCTGGAAATGCGTGCTTGGTAGAGCGCGATGCGCTGCTGAGCTTGGAGGCGTTTCTCGTCTAATCCTTCTAGCTCCTGAAGTCTTAAAAGGTCGTTCTTCTCTTGAGTTAGCTCGTTAGCCACGGCTATTCTGAGTGACGGGATCTGGACTTCAATGGAGAGAACTGCTTCGCTCCCGTAGACCAGTGAGAATAGAGTACAACCTGTCGGTGTTCGTACCGTTGTGCGATATGCCCAGAGGCATTCGCCCAGTCTCTCATTCCAATCTCTCTTGTTTGAAGAGACGAACTTCTTCAAGAGTTTGATAATAGTTTTGTTGAAAGCTTCCGCCAAACCATTAGCAGCTGGATAATATGTTGTAGAGGCAATATTATGTATTCGATTTTTATCGCAAAATTGCTGAAACGCTTGACTGGTGAACTGAGGCCCATTGTCGTGAATTATCCTCTGAGGTACCCCGAAGCGATAGATGACGTGATGCTTGATGAAGCTGATCATATTAGACGCTTTTACCTCTGCGAGAGGGATTGCCTCTGCCCACTTGGAGAAGTAATCCGTGATGGCCAGTATGAACTGGTGACCCCTGGAAGAAGACGGGTGGATAGGACCAATGACATCCATACCCCATGCTTCGAAAGGCCAGGATGCAACCGTAGGACGTAGATATTCAGACGGTTGATATATGAAGTCTGCATGGACCTGACAGGCCTTGCATTATTTTGCATAGCTGATCGCGTCTGTGATCATAGTGGGCCAGTAGTAGCCCATTCTCCTGATACGATCCTGTAGCTTAGGACCGGGTTGATGCGCTCCGCATATGCCGTCGTGAGCTTCACGGATGATCATCTGTGCCTCGTCGTCAGAGAGGCATCTTAGTAGCAGTCCGTCATAGGTCCGACGATATAGGTATTGTGAAGATGCGTCGAAGTAGAAGCGTAAGGACCGCCTCTTGACGGATACTGCTTCTTTAGGGTCTTCCGGCAAGATCCCGTATGCCACGAAATCAATGAAAGGACTCTTCCAATCTCGTCCGGGAGGATTGGCGTATGCAGCGTAGCTGCGTTCTATGTGAGAGTTGTTTTTCACACAGAATAAATCTCTGTTAAGAAGGATTACCGAGTCCTGCCTTCTTATAGGAGTAGCCAGATCTGCGGCTAGACTGGCTAGGGCATCAGCTTCAAGGTTCAGGGATCGAGGTACATGCTCCAGGAAGAACCCTTTGAATGTCATGGCTATCTCGACCGTTGCTTGGTGATAGGGGATGAGGTATGGATTCCGGACTTCATATATTCCTCTGACTTGATTGACGATAAGCAGGGAATCACCGAAAGCTTCCAGGGATTCGACCCCCAGCTCTTTAGCGACTTGGAGCCCGATTAGAAGAGCGTTATACTCTGCCACGTTGTTGGAGCAGGGCTCGTTGAGAGAGTATGCCCGGTAGATGACGAGTTTGTCCGGAGTAACTAGGATGATCCCTACTCCTGAGACCACACTTCCCCTAGGACCGGTTCTGGAGGCACCATCAAAGAATAGTTGCCATGCGTCACTTTCTGTCGCGGAATTACATTCTGTGACTTTGTCAGGGATGTCCTCGTACAACATGGAGGTCTCCGGGATTGGATGAGCAGCTAAGAAGTCGGCCAATGCTTGGCCTTTGATGGACTTCTGAGGGACGTATACCATGTTATATGGTGTTAACAGCATCACCCACGTTGCGAGTCAGGAATTAAGAGCACTTGGCTTGCTCATTAGTACTCGAAGAGGGTTGATCCTGGAGATGATATGGATAGTCTGGCCGGTGACATAGTGCCGCGTCTTCTGGATAGCGAACATCAGAGCCAAGCATTCTTTCTCCACTGGGTTGTACCAGTGTTCGGCTCCGACCATCATTCTACTTAGATAGTAGATAGCCTGTTCATGCCCTACATCGTTCTTCTGAGCAAGAAGAGCTCCCAGGGAATGGTCCATTGCTCGAACGTATAGGAAGAATGGTCTTCCTACGACGGGGGGCACCAGAACTGGCGGATGAGTGAGGTAGCATTTGATATCGTTAAATGCTTGTTGACAGGTTTCGTCCCATACGAAGGATACACCTTTCTTCATGAGGCGAGAAAAAGGCTGACATCTTCCGGAGAGGTTGGATATGAATCTCCGGATGTAAGCCAAGCGACCTTGAAATCCCCTAAGTTCCCTCAGATTGCGAGGCGATCGCATTTCTACGATGGCTTGGACTTTCTCAGGGTCCACTTGGATGCCTTTGACGGTAATGACAAATCCCAGGAATTTGTCGCTAGATACACCCAGAAAGGACTTCGTAGGATTCATCTTGGCGCATTAACTCGAACACCGACCTCAAGTCTCGAATGTGATCGTCCTTGAGGCAACTTTTGACAGCTATGTCATCTACATAGCATTCCACTATTTTGCGTAAATGCTCATGGAATATGTTACTCATAGCTCGTTGGTATGTTGCCCCGGCATTTTTTAATCCGAAAGGCATTACTGTATAGCAATATACCCCCAGTGGTGTTCGAAAGGCGGTATGCTTCTCGTCTCTAGGATGCATCTTGATCTGATTGTACCCCGAGAATCCGTCCATGAAAGACATGCGTTCAAAACCACAGGTGTTGTCGATCATGATGTCTGTGATGGGAAGAGGGAACTCATCCTTGGGGCAGGCCGCATTCAGATCCTGGTAATCGATGCAGATGCGTATTTTCCCATTTTTCTTCACGACTGGGACAACGTTGGCGACCCAGTCGGGATGTTGTTTCTCCCGAATAAAACCGTAGGCTATCAACTTTTTGACTTCGGCTTCAATGGCGTCCATCATATCCGGGCGGAACCGGCGCTGGTGTTGCTTCACCGGCTTTGAATCGGGTGATATGTTGAGTTTGTGAGTAGCCATCTCTGGATCAAGTCCTGGCATATCCTCATAATTCCACGCGAAGACGTCGATGTATTCTTTTATCAGTTGAATAACTTCTTCCCTTTCGGCTGGGGAAAGATTGTTACTGATAAATATTGGCCTCGGTGAGAGTTCATCCCCAATATCGATCTGGATAACTTTATCTTCAGTGGGAGATTCTTTCTGCTCGAAGCGGAACTCCCATTATGTATCCATCTGTTGAGCCCAAGAGTCATTTTCCAACGGCTCAGACTCTGGCTCGTTTGCTCCGCAGGGATCTGTTATTACCATATTTACTGATAATGTCCGTTCGAGAGCGTATGGTGAGTCGGGAGGTGACGAGCCATCTCGATAGGAGAAAAGGACATTCTCACCTGATTTGGAGGAGGCGATATACCCTAACCCGAAACAGGTCTGTTGATAGCGGGGATTGCCGAACAGTGGCGTTCGTCTGCCCTTCCCATAGTTGAGGCCTGGCTTCCTCTCCAAGTCGTAGCCCATGCTTTGCATGATCCTCAATGCCTGTGGGCTGTATTGGTGGACCTGTATTTTCCCAGTATCGTTATCGAGAGGATCCTCTTGGACCGTCGGTTGATTGCGCATGCGGCCGAAGACTATTGTACGCTGGTTGCCGCAGGTAGACGGGACAAGGAAGATAGAGTCCTTTTGTGGTCCGTATGCTGCGACGATATTGGATGATGATGTCACCTCCCATATGTATGGGTGATAGGAATCCATAGCTGCCAAGAATTTTTGTGCAATAGGTTCTATATCGCCATAGGGAGAGGATTCCTGTTTCAGAATCAGAGCATTGACATACTGAAAAAGAGGATATTTATTATCATCTGGGGCTCGGTTCCCGGTTGCATTTACATCAGTTGGCTGCTTGTGGCGCCGGAGGTTGATGACCAAGGGAGGAAGCTTCCGGTTTGAAGTGATCACGAGAGGATCACCCCCTTTTCCTGAACCAGATCTGTTAAGGCGGATAGCCATAGGTTCCATGGCTCTTGGACGAGTGGTTCATCCCTTTACCCTGATTGACAGTGGTAGTGCGACAGAGGGTTCTTCTGGCTCCCGATGGGATTCCTTCTCTGCCTCGTCTAACACCTCTTTCGTGTGGTCATGAGAGTACAACACGGCATCAGAATAGTAGGATTCTACTCCTTTGAATGGGTTTAAGTCAGCAACCTCCGTTCGTACTATCCCTTGTGCGTCTACATATTTAAGACATTGATATAGAGTTGAAGGAACAATGTTGTGGTCGTGGATCCACGGTCTTCCCAGCAAGATGTTGTAGGATACCTCTGAATCGATGACGTAACATGTGGCTACCGATCTGAGGTCGCCAATTTGGATCCTCAGGCGAATTTTTCCCAAAGGCTTGCTCTTTCCAGCGTTGAAACCCACGATCGTGGTGGTGGTGAAAGCTAACTCGCTAGTAGGGATCCTTAGTGGCCTGAGAAGACTGTGGGGGATTATGCTGATTGACGATCCTGGATCTATGTGAATCCGGTCGACCTCCATGGAACCGACGTAACCGGTGTAATAGAGGGGCCTGTCATGCCTGTTATATTTCAATAGCATGTTGTCTTGAGTGAAAGTGATATTCGACACCACCTCCATCACACTGTGGCACTGGGGACACGCCACTGGTTCTTCGTCGGGGGACTTGAGCTGGGTCAAGCATGCCTCTGCCTGCATTAGTGCTTCACTCAGGGCTAGACGAGTGTCCTGGGAGAGCCTGAGTAGCTCGAAGATGGACAGCCTGGCTGGTGTATTAGCCAGTTGGGCCAGGATATCGAAGTTGTAGGGCTTTTCTAAACCTTTGTTAGGGATGTTTCTCACAGGTTTATCAAAGCGAACTTCCTCCTGCTTCCCCTTGTCCGTTGGAGTCAGCCTTGCAGGGTCGGTCTCTGGCATGACGGACTCGGGTCCCGAAGGTTTGGTGGCTGAAGTATCCGCCGGTGCACCTTCCTGATTTGCTTCGTAGTCATTGAGGTAAGCTCTCCCTGAACGGGTTGCGGCTAGTACCTCGTCCTCGTCTGACGGTGCGGAAGTTGCAACCATATAACATGGTTTGCATTTGGAGCTCTTTCTAGACGCAGCTCTAGGAGCATTAGGTTCTTTCTCGAGCTCTGACACCAGATCCGGATGAACCCACATGATCTCGCCTCGCCGGGTGGTTAGGGGTACCAGGTCGTGATTTTGACCCCTAGCAGGAGGGAGATTGACGATGTTCATCGTGGTCCGAGAGATAGGCGCAACACCATTCGGGACCTCCTGGAGAGGTAGTTTGCCAAACTGTAGAGAGACCATGTTAGCTGTGACTGTCTTCTCAGTGTTGTGCAGGGTTATGGCTTTGGCATCGATCAAACCCTGGATCTTCCTTTTCAGTATGTAACACGCCTTTGTCGGGTGGTACACATATCTGTGGAAGACACAGTATTTGGGATCGTCAGTACTGCCGACTTCTTGGGGCCGTTTCAACTCCGGAAGGGTGATCTTGCCACTTTTGACGTGACACCCGAATATACTTAGGATATCCTCGTTGTCAAAGGAGTAGACTTCTACGGGCCTGGATGTCCCTGGTCTCGTTTGCGTGGTTGTCGCAATCTTTTGTCTGGACGTATTGACCGTCAGAGCTTCTTTCCCTTTTGGACCATGAGGATGGTCGCTGCTGGGAGATGACTTCTTGCCTTTGTCAGAGGCGGAGATCATAATGCCATTATCGCGCACCTTGCGACTGTTGTCTTCAGCGGCTACGGCCGAGAGGATGAACGAGGGCCAATCACGGAACTGATATGGTCCTGTGAACACCGAGACCACAGGAAGAAGGTTTTTCCTGTAAATGTCTACCAATGCAGAGTCTGGAACTCCTGGAGGCATCTGTAAGGTGGCCTGACAAAAATGCTCGATGAAGGCGCGAACGTCTTCTTTTTCTTTTTGCTTGACTTCGATGAGAGAGGACATGGACATGTCTATTCCTCTCTCGTAGAATTGCGTGAAGAATAAAGCTTTAAAGTCCTCGAAGGAAGTGATGCAGTTGTCCGCCAAGCTACGGTACCACTAATAGGCTACTCCTGAGAGGCAGCCTTTGAACACCCGGGTGAGGAGGGCGTCGTTCCCTTGCAGCAACACCGTCATCATACTAAAATAGTTCATGTACTGACTTGGTGATGTTTTCCCCTCGAACAGGGCCATGGTCTGAGGTTTGTACCTCAGAGGAAAAGGGACCTCTTTCCAGATAGCCGGGTAAGGATGGTTAATTCCCAGTTTCTTGAGCTGATCTTTGTACTTCAAGGCGTCAAACTGGGCTTTCAACTCTCGCACTACCTGCATCGGATTTTTAGCCGGAGGCGGGACTACGGAGTGGTGCAGAGTTGGCTGCATTATGACTCCAACGGGAGGCAATATATTCTCCGAAAGCGGAGGAACCGCTGACTCTTGATCTAGAGCAGGTCCTTGGCTTGGATTAGATGGTGGCAAGTCCACCCCCACACGTATCTGAGTTGGCGGGACCGATGCTTGAGCCATGGCAGTTGCGTGCTGGGTTAGCATCATCTGGTGCATGTTTTCCATCATGGATTGCATTTGTTTCAGAGATGTTTCCAGCGTAGTGATGCGTTGCTCCGCGTTTCCTGATGGTGAAGCCTCCTCGCGTTCATCTTCAACGGCGTAAACTCCCATCTCCCTGGGTGTCATCGAAGGATGAGTGTAGGTCACTGTAGAAGTCGACTCTACGCTTTCTGCATCTGATTCAGGGGCCTGGCGATCCTCAGCGTCGGAATCAGAAGGGGATGAAGCTGATCTTCGTGATCTTGCACGTGTGTTTTGGAACACCCCGGCTTCAGCATTTCTGAGGAGTTCATTGAACCTCCTTCGGCTCGGAGGCCTGGAGGGATGACGCCTTGAGTTCGAACCCCGTCTAGGCATGTGTGAAGCCATATTCACAGATGCATGCGCGGGCTCCTTTTCCTGAAAAGACAGAGAGTAGCTTAACCGGTCGAAGACCGGTCGTCTTGTATTAGAGCAGCAACAGTTAATCACAACTCTATGGCTATTGCAACAGTGCTCGTCAGGAGGCGTAATAGACACATTGGAAGGTTCCCTCTCTTTGCGCTTCTGGATTAGATATTTGCGCAGGTCAGGAGGAGTTGCAGAAGAGGATGATTGTTTGCTTCCTCTGCTCCCATCAGTGGTTATGCGGAGGTTGGGCACCATGGCCCTTGCTGCGCCACCTGTGTACAACAGGTTGGCCGTCTGGGTGGCGGGTAACCCCCGGCGTATCTTGGAGATTTGCTCAGGTTGGCATGAAGCTGAAGAGGTCCTCAGTCGGCCATCGGCTTCTTGCGTAATCCGGAGGGTATGCAGATTGTTCCCTCGCTGGCGTAAGGGCCGAGCAGTTACTCATTTCGCTGCCTATTCTCCTCCGCGGAGGTCACAGCGCTCATCTGGTGCTCATCTGGTTCCCCGTAGAGGTCAGACGTCGTCTTGTGTGCGGAGCATGACATGTACTTCTGTTTTGGCGCTAAGGCATCATCAGAAGTTTTGTTTGTACCGCGCGTAGCGGGAGACTGATTTCTGCACGTAAGGCACAGTGGATACTCCTGGGTCAGCGCTGAGGCTTTGTCCGAAGTTTTGTCTGTACCGCGCGTAGCGGGAGACTGGTTTCTACGCGTAGAGCGCAATGGATACTTCTGGTTTAGCGCTAAGGCTTTGCCCAAAGTTTTGTCTGTAGCGCGCGTAGCGGGAGACTGGTTTCTACGCGTAGAGCGCAGTGGATACTTCTGGGTTTACGCTGAGGCTTTGCTCGAAGTTTTGTCTGTACCGCGCATAGCGGGAGACTGAATTTTACGTGCAGGGGCACGGAGGGAGCGATGCTACAACCTCATTGGTCGGAGAGATCGGAGAGATCGGAGAGTCCACAGGAACGGTAGAGGGTGTCTTGGGCATCCAGACTTTGCGTAGCTTTCTGTTGTCTTGGACGGAGAGAGGGTGAGAGATACCCCCGGTTCGAAGCATGTCTTCGTAGGCAGACTGGTTGAATTGGACGACCAGTGTCTTCTTCACGGTTCCTATAGATACCGCATCGTGTTGAGCAATTACTTCCTCATCAGAAGAGAAAGGTTTCCCCAGCAGGGTCGCCATCTTGTTTGTGGTATTAAACAAAAAGAATGAAAGATGTATTCAATATGGGGTTTACACAGAACCCGCCTTCTTTGGTTTACAAACAAACTTGTACAATGTAATCCTATACGAGGATGTGGGAGTACAATTTATTTAATCTGGGTATAAATTGCTATAGGTGTCTGATCTGCAGTCGATCACTTTAGCCCTTGGACCACACGATGGTGAAGAAGCGCCGTAGAAGACAGGAAGCAGCCTCGGGGGTTGCAGAAAAGGGTGGATGCACGATGCCCAGGTCGCCGATCCCTATCCTTTGCCCGAGCTCCGGGTTCCTCTCTCTCTCTCTCTCGATCTCCTCTCTCCTTGCTCGATCTTCAATTGTTCGACCTCTTCTTTGAGTCTTCAATTGTTCGATCTTTTAATTTGTCGACCTTTTTCCCCATTGATAGGGGTCTCTATTTATAGAGTTTTTGTGACAGTGACCACTCAGTTGGTGTAAAAACTGAGGAGCGGACAATACAGCACCCTTTTATACGATGGTTAAAGTAACCAATGCCTGCCTATGGATGATCTTTTGAATGAGCGTGTGACGCGGGTCCAACTTAGCGACACAACGCGTACAATTGCTACGAAGATCATGGCGTAAAAGCCACGTAGGTAGGTATCCCCCGTGTAGAAGAGGTGGGCGTAAAAGTCGATGTCTGTCATCGTGGCATAGAAGCCAAGTAGGCATAGAAGTCAGGTGGGCATAGAAGCCCGGTAGGCATAGAAGCCGAACAGGCATAGAAGCCGAACAGGCATAGAAGCCGAGCAGGCATAGAAGCCGAACAGGCATAGAAACCGAACAAGCATAGAAGCCGAGCAGGCATAGAAGCCGAATGGTCGTAGAGACGGAGTGGGCGTTGAAGCCGAACAAGCGTTGAAGCCGAATAGGCACAGATCCTGGGTGTAGAAGCCGCTGCGTACCGTGCCAAAATGCTGATGTGGACGTCTTTAGCCGGAATCACGGCTTTTGAAGATATAATCAAATCCCTTGCATTAAATGCAGAGATCCGCCATCATTCTGTGCATTAAATACGGAGGTGTGTTTTTGAAGGCCTGCAGCTCTCTTGTGTGTTCGTCGCAGAGAAGTACCTCGAGAAGACTGTTACCGCCTTGTCCGCCAATCGCAGAGACGTGCCTCGAGCCCTGCGCAACGTGCAGCTTTTGACGTGGCAGGCGGTTTGTCCGCTGTGGAGCATAAATAGCTCACGTCTGCCCGTGTAAAACAAGGCGATGTATCCCCTTGCATGCGAAAGAGCAGTTTATGCTGAGGGGACTTCAGTGAGCGACGGTTTGGTGATATGTTAACCAAATCCTCTGCATTAAATGCAGAGATCTGCCATCATACTGTGGAGCGCATCACGAGGAGTCTGCCACTGTTTTCAGCCGTCGTCTGGGTAGCCGTGCAGCACTTTTTGTCAGAAGTCAGGGGTCAGATTCACTGCGTGACTTGACAGGTTCGTTTTGGGGAAGACGAAGCGTTCCTCGTACGCTTTAAGCTGCTTTGAGAGCGGCTGAGTTTTACGCCATGGAGGCGATAAAGAACTCTCTTTTATGCTGGGGCGGCTTGGACATACCGTACTTACGCGGATGGTCCTTTGAGCTCATATTTCATGCTGTATTTGGCGGAAGATCTCTGTTGCATGTTCGACGGCTCTGGAGGTCTCTGCTTACGCTGCTCTGTATTTAAGATGTCGCATAGATCCTCCCAGCATATTTTTCATGCTTCTACAACAGACATGAAATGCCCTTAAGCATATATAATGCTTCAGCGTAAAGGATGACAAACCTCTTGCCACTCCTATTACTTTATCTAGCGAATTGAGTCTCACTGATGACTCTGCTCCAGTTGATGCAAGTGAGTATCACCAAATAGTTGGTACCTTGCAATACCTTACTCTCATGCATCCAAATATCTCCTTTATGGTAAACATAATTGTTCACCATTACTGTAGGTTTGGAAAACCTTCGTTTAATAACAAACAAAAAGAGTAGAAAGAAATCCTAGACAGACAATCTAAGTACATTATTTTTTATCTGGGTAGGGTGACGATAGAGATCGAGTACTACATCGACTCTTTTACTCCGTTGATGGTCCAACGAGTGAATGAGGGATGCTCTCTTCTCTTCTCTCTCTCCAGAGCTTGTGTGCACGTACGTAGCCCGCCTAGAGGGGTATGGTCTCTGTGAATTAGAAAAAACCTAGCCTTTGGAACGTCCAAGTTGCCCCTATTTATAGCCATCATATTGATGGGCTATATGTGCCACATAAGATCTTTTTAGTGGCCGTAGGGGGCTCCATCAACAGAATGTTGTTGCAATTGTAGGCGCATAGTATGGGTTGAGTCCGGGACAAGCTTCCACGTGGGCGTTTTCTTCGGATTCGTTGTTGCTGGAGATCCTGGCGGTTCTTGTCTTATGTTTGCGTAACTTGGTCAGCTTAATACATGGCCCGCATTCAATTGGAGAGAATCACAAAAAAAAGATTTTGTTTCAGGAAACCTTGCCACGTTGGACGCAATGAGTCTAAGATGCATATTACGTATGGCATCTAGAAAGCATAAGGCCAGAGACACATGGGATACGTGGAGTCTAGAACACATGGGGCCAAAGACGCCCGGAATGCAAGGAGTCTGGAACATATAGGGTCAGAAATGTAAGGAGCGCATGGAGTCTGGGATGCATATGACCAAAGTCGTATGGAACGCATGGTGTCACGCCCCAGTCCCAAAAGTACATAGGACTAGGAACACGTAAGAATGTCAGCCGCATGGATATGGCAACTCCAATATATGAAAACCAAACCCATACGTACGCTGTAATATGAATATAAAATCCACAAGTGGTATAAACATATGTCACAAATCACAGGGTACAATCTAAATCTCATCCACAGAAAATTAATATAAATGAATAACCAGCATCTATATAACTAGATCTCAACATAAGTATCTAAGGATGATAGTTGGATGGAAACAAATCCACTACCAACTCGAATGTAAGAGCAAATACAAAATAAGTACAACACAACAACACCATATAAGAATACCAGCTAGCAATCATGGGCTCGAAGAGAGGACATCCACGAAACATATATAACCATCCAATCTGCGCTTCTACAAATACTCAAGAACAGATACACCTGGCAGAGGACCAGGTCCTCAGAGGGACGTAACAAGATACAGAAAAGCGAGCCAACTTGAATACAATAAATATGCATATAATTTGAAAATAAATAAGTACGCTGTACAAGACAATCTATATGAATACAAATGAGGACAACTTTTCGACGTATGGGCAAGGGTAGGCTACTCGATCTAATCCTCACAACTCATGGGCTCGTCAGTGGAAATCATCAGCCGACATACCTCTGGGTAGCGATCCTTGGACTCCATCAATCGACATACCTCGGGGGTAGCGACCATCGGACACGACCACCATAGTGCGTGCTAGTGACTATGGTTTACCAGAGTGGTTAAAAGCCATACGCCTAATGATTGTCGTCTATGATACTAACTGTCAAGTGTGTGTCAACATATCTAATATATAGTAATGACTGAAAGGAACTACACATGCAATAAATAAACAAAAATATAATAAATGTACAGAAATATACTAAGCATGCAAAATACTGTAAGCAATTTGGCAAGGTATCTTGCCTGGTCTGAAAAAGATGAAGTCCCAACTCAAGGCGTCGTCCGATCTACCCGTCACAGAAATTAAACAAGTTAGGTTACAAAAGTGGGTGAATATGTTTCTCCACTTAATCTATTTTATTTCTTAATAAAATAACCTAAAATAGTATTTTAATCTTATTATAATCTAATTTTATTGTTAAACCCTAATTTTGGTCCAAAGAAAGTCAACTTTACGGATTTTTTATCCATGACACGCAAATTGAGGTAATCCGTTGACCAAAAAGTCAACTGACTCAAATCCTGGATTTGTGTATGGAATCCTATATATTTCAAAGCTACATGAACACTGGAATAGATGGTTTAATAAAATCATAAGTCAGTAAAGAGTTATGGCCAAGAGGAAGCACAGATGACAGTTTTCGGTAGTTTCCTACTTACGTCTATGTTGCACAAATTTTACAGTAGAATAAACTTATATTTTAAATTTTTTAAAAATACTTTTCTGGAAGTTCATCATGTCAGCTTTCCAAAACTTCAAACGATTTGTAATTCTGAGTTCGGGATCTCCCAAAATCTCAAAAATACCAAAACGCATATGATTTCGGACAACTGACACTTTTAGAATTTTTTGGAAAAATAGGTTCTGAAATTATTAAAATAATTTATATATTCTGAAAAGTAACCTTGATATAGTTCTAATAAAAAAAACTGGAACGCGTTTGGAGTCCAGAGCTAGGAGATATCGTCTTAGACTAGGATTGGTTAATTTGGATAGGATTATGATAAATTTAAATAAGGATAAGATATGCATGAAGTTACTTACCTAGTAGGTTTAGGATTTAAATTAATTTAAAATAGAGTTTGAATTTATCTAAATAATTTATAATCTTAAATATAATTAAAGATAATACAAATAATTTATAAAATCTTATTAATATCTATTAACACTAAATTAGTATCTATCTAATATTAAGACTATATATATCCAAATAAATCCTAAATAATTTTAAAAATCTAAATAAATTTCTTAAAATTCTAAATAAATTACAGAAAAATATAATTAAATATTTTAAACTAAAATAAATATTTGGTAGGAATAACATGCAAGTATGGTCGTATAGTAAATCATAGAAGTCCTAAAAATTTATGCTTCCTAAGTTTTAATTACCAAAAATTCTAGAAAAATCTTCAAAAATCTAAAATAACCTAAAATAATTCTAAATAAATATTTATATAAGTAAATATATCAAGAAATTTATTTTCTAATTAACTAAGAGAATACTCTAAAGAAAATTAATATCTATAATAAATATAATAATATAAAATACACACAAAATATCTATTTTTGGTGAGGGAGTTTACAATCTATCCAACTTACAAAAATTTCGTCGTCGAAATTGACACTAACCCATATTCATAATAATCACTATAGCTATTATAGTACATAGCTATCTAGCAGTGCTTCCTAAAAGTCATGGTCTGTCATTCTAACACTTCTCATTTATTGTCCATACACTATCCTATTATCCTCTAACTCGTCTACACTATCCAACTTACAAAAGTTCTACTAGTAGTCACAGTCTCTTGAGACTATTGTCTAGGTTGTAAGACGAATATATTTATTGGGTCAAGAATCTAGGGGTACTTGTCTTGAATCTCACAACATTAATTTTTTTTTGTAACCGTCAAGTATCGTAGTCTAATACTGCCATGCCACCTGACCAATATGTCTGCAAATACTTCGACTACTTTACTACAACGGTCTAACTGCAGCTGTCGCTACTTTGCCAGTGATTTGTCATAGTTGTCAGTTCGTAACAAGTGCCTTTAATTCTTTCCTAGGCATAATCTAAGTTTTTGGGCAACAGTTAAAGTCTTGACTAACTTATAAAACTATTAAAAGTATAAACAAGTTCAAACAGTCTAACAAATTCCTATTAGCCTAAGGGATGCTATACATAATTTTTAAAATAATAAGAGGATACAGATATTGCTATAGGTCATATATATAAGGGTTATTATTAAGAACTCATCCTTTAGTTATTAATAATCTACTAAACCATTTACATTTTAACTAACAAAACTAAGGATGGTGTCGAAGTAGACCAAAAATTCATATTGGTACGAAAAAGACGTAACTACGATAGGGAGAATTAAGCACGAGATAATGAATAGATAGAGAAGAGATATGAGCAACCCAAGGGGGCGAGATAGTGATAAAAAAAGAATACTACTACTGCTGCTCGCATCATCTATTAGCATCGCGTGTATGCCATCTAGGTAAAATATGAGTATATCCTCATAACTGCTAAACCAACACCTATATAATTCTACGTCTACTATGCTCCTAAGATCTCGTGTCATAAAGGGGGTCATGAGTATGCAATAACACATATAAGTAAGGTCGTACCTGTATCTACGGCTTCCCGTGGTCGCGCTCTCTTGTTTGTCATCATGAGTGCTTGGCCTATGGGGTATATCTAGTACTATTCATGTATCAAACTTATACTAAGCACGAACGTTTGTTTTTCCAAAATAGGGGAAGACGAAAAACAACAATAAAGAGTTCAAGGAGGAGGATATATAATACAAGTACGGGATTCGAATGGAGTAAAGAATTTTGAAAGGGAGTTGCCAAGGCAGTTGTGGATTGAAATCTTATTTTGGTAAATTCCTTTATGCATATTCATATCAGAACAGTTATGTACCTGACATGATATGCTCTGACCAGTCTAGAGGGCAAGTATATTCGTCTAACAAGTTGAGTCAACTATATCTCAATCCACATAAAGTAGTGATACAAAGAGCAAACCAAGTGCACTATGGTTGATCAGACCATAATACACCAATTCTGATTTAGACAATGTATTAGTGTGGGCCCCCAATAATACATATGTCATGAACAAGCTTAATAAAAAAATAAGCTTGCAAAACTAGGCTATAATAACAGCATAAGTCGAGGTAGTAAAAATATAAGTATGCTTGATTATGATGGAGGAAGGTACTGAATAATCTAAGTTCACCAAGAAGATCGGTGTTATGCCTCTACAGTTGCCAAACTAATTTCTTGTCTAAGTCTAAAGTCAACCAAATGGGTGTATGAGCCTCTAAGTTCTACAGTCTAGATAGACACTAAAGTTCTATAGTCTAGATAAACACTATCTCCTTATTCAAGCCTATAGTTGGTGTCATTAAATTATACTTTATTAATGAGTCAACAAGACTATATGTTACTAGGTTATGAGGCATACTATCCAACTACAATAATTTAACTAATAGTGTTATTAAATACTATAGGGTATATACCTAGTACAAGTCATCTTCCTACCTCTATCAAGCACGAGAGAAGATTGACGTTGAGAATGGATCAAGCAAGATGCAATACAAGCAATCAAATGAGAATGCGAAATAAAATCAAGGACGGTGATTAAATAAGTGGATGAGATCCAATATTCTAATCCTATGCGCAGGCTTGTTCGGTATAGTGACATAACCGAGACAATATGCTCTCGACCTGCGTGGGCCACCACAAAAACATGTCACGTCCCAGTCCAAAAAGTACGTAGGACTAGGAACACGTAAGCATGCCAACCGCATGGATATGGCAACTCCAATATATGGAAACCAAACCCACACGTACGCTGTAATATGAATATAAAATCCACAAGTGGTATAAACATATGTCACAAGTCACAGGGTACAATCTAAATCTCATCCACAGAAAATTAATATAAATGAATAACCAGCATCTATATAACTAGATCTCAACATAAGTATCTAAGGATGATAGTTGGATGGAAACAAATCCACTACCAACTCGAATGTAAGAGCAAATATAAAATAAGTATAACACAACAACACCATATAAGAATACAGCTAGCAATCACGGGCTCGAAAAGAGGACATCCACGAAACATATATAACCATCCAATCTGCGCTCCTACAAATACTCAAGAATAGATACACCTGGAAGAGGACCAGGTCCTCAGAGGGACGTAACAAGATACAGAAAAGCTAGCCAACTTGAATACAATAAACATGCATATAATTTGAAAATAAATAAGTACGCTGTACAAGACAATCTATATGAATGCAAATGAGGACAACTTTTCGACGTATGGGCAAGGGTAGGCTACTCGATCTAATCCTCACAACTCATGCGCTCGTCAGTGGACATCATCAGCCGACATACCTCTCGGGTAGCGACCCTCGGACTCCATCAATCGACATACCTCGGGGGTAGCGACCATCGGACACGACCACCATAGTGCGTGCTAGTGACTACGATTTACCAGAGTGGTTAAAAGCCCATACGCCTAATGATTATCCTCTATGATACTAAGTGTCAAGTGTGTGTCAACATATCTAATATATAGTAATGACTGAAAGGAACTACACATGCAATAAATAAACAAAAATATAATAAATGTACAGAAATATACTAAGCATGCAAAATACTGTAAGTAATTTGGCAAGGTATCTTGCCTGGTCTAAAAAAGATGAAGTCCCAACTCAAGGCGTCGTCCGATCTACCCGTCATATAAATTAAACAAGTTTGGTTACAAAAGTGGGCGAATAGGTTCCTCCACTTAATCTATTTTAATTCTGAATAAAATAACCTAAAATAGTATTTTAATCTTATTATAATCTAATTTTATTGTTAAACCCTAATTTTGGTCCAAAGAAAGTCAACTTTACGGATTTTTGATCCATAACACGCAAATCGAGGCAATCCGTTGACCAAAAAGTCAACCGACTCAAATCTTGGATTTTTATATGGAATCCTATATATTTCAATGCTACATGAATACTGGAATAGATGGTTTCATAAAATCACAAGTCAGTAAAGAGTTATGGCCACGAGGAAACATAGATGACAGTTTTCGGTAGTTTCCTACTTACGTCTATGTTGCACAAATTTTATAATAGAATAAACTTATATTTTAATTTTTTTTAAAATACTTTTCTTGAAGTTCATCATGTCATCTTTCCGAAACTTCAAACTGTTTGTAATTCCGAGTTCGGGATCTCCCGAAATCTCGAAAATACCAAAACACATATGATTTCGGACAACTGACACTTTTAGAATTTTCTGGAAAAATAGGTTCTGAAATTATTAAAATAATTTATATATTCAGAAAATTAACCTCGATATAGTTCTAACAAAAAAACTGGAGTGCGTTTGGAGTCTGGAGCTTGGAGATATCGTCTTTTTAATTCGTCATAACTAGTAGAAAATGAGGCTGAATTTATGACGAATTTTGGCTATTTTTGGACGAAAAAGAGAGGAATTTGGGGAAGAAAAATATTAAGGATGAGGTATTTATAATGGTGCACACTACTTAATTAAATAAGACTAGGATCGGTTAATTTGGATAGGATTATGATGAATTTAAATAAGGATAGGATATGCATGAAGTTACTTTCCTAGTTGGTTTAGGATTTGAATTAATTTAAAATAGAGTTTGAATTTATCTCAATAATTTATAATCTTAAATATAATTAAAGATAATACAAATAATTTATAAAATCTTATTAATATCTATTAACACTAAATTAGCATCTATCTAATATTAAGACTATATATATCCAAATAAATCCTAAATAATTTTAAAAATCTAAATAAATTTCTTAAAATTCTAAATAAATTACAGAAAAATATAATTAAATATTTTAAACTAAAATAAATATTTGGTAGGAATAACATGCAAGTATGGTCGTATAGTAAATCATAGAAGTCCTAGAAATTTATGTTTTCTAAGTTTTAATTACCAAAAATTCTCGAAAAATCTCCAAAAATCTAAAATAACCTAAAATAATTCTAAATAAATATTTATATAAGTAAATATATTAAGAAATTAATTTTATAATTAACTAAGAGAATACTCTAAAGAAAATTAATATCTATAATAAATATAATAATATAAAATACACACAAAATATCAATTTTTGGTGAGGGGGTTTACACATGGAGTTTGGACACTTCATACCCCATACACGTGGTGTTGCACACTTGTTAGAAGTCCTTATTAGTCTGACGAGAGCTTTTTGTCGCTTAGTGTGCTCATATTTTCAAGGCTTTCAGAAAATCTATTTTGTAAGAATTCTATATCAGACATAATCTTGGTGCCAAGCCTTTATGTGGCCAATATTTGGAGGCGCATGGATACTGTTTTTCCTTGGCCGCATGGTCCTCCTGCGGCATGATTTCTTCTGAGTCGACTTTGGGATGCATGTTTGTTGAGCGCATGGATATAGATTTTCTTTGCTTTAACAAGATCTCCTTCAAAGTTTTCAATCTGATAAGTTTGGGATACTTTGAATAAGAATCATGAAGTAGGTGACTTTGGGCCGCATGGATGGCGGGTCGCATGGACAAGTCATCGTCAGGGTGTCAAATCTATATTTCATGTAGGATTTTGCTCAATCCTCGAGGAGATTTCTTTGGCATTCTATACCATCTCTCAATAAGGATCCCAAGTGAAAATTTTCTCAAATGATAAGGTTCGATGGAGAAACCCAGCTATTGTCATCATAATTAATGCTGACAGCGCAGCGCAAGAATCAAGGAGTCGCCACCATCTTCTTTGCCCTATAAATAGGGGGTGTGCCGACAAGAGAGAACGTTTTCTCTCTTCTTCAAGTTTTTGCTTTTAGTCTTCGACCATTCCTCTATCTCTGACTCTTTGCTCGATAGCCATTATCCCCAAAGTTTCTTCATCTTTGTCAAAGCCCAAGAATGTCGACAATAAGGGGAAGCGCCCCGCGTCCTCATCAAAGGCCAAAGATGCGGCCCCGAATTTCCACCCAGACGTTCAAGTGCCCATCTACGGTAAAGAGGAGAAGGGGTATGGACACGGGGATACTTTGCACACAGTTCGCCACATGGAGTAGAACGTGCGCAAACTTTTCATTGGTCCCAGTCGCATGTTTTACGTACGTGTCTCAGTTTGGCCGTATGGCTGGCTTTACATGCGTCTCACTCGGACGCATGGAGGTCCTTACATGACTTGGTCGCATGTGTCTCACTCGTCCGCATGGATGTCCTGTCATACACTGGACATGACTTGGCCGCATAAAAGAAATTATATGCATCTGACATGCCTGGGCCGAATGTAAACCTTTATATATCCAAGTTGCCTCTCGATGCATATGTTATCTTGATGGTTCTAACAGTCTTCTGATCCTTCTCGTGACTTTAGCCATGGCACCATCAGGGGAGGTGCTTATTAGGAGTGCTCAGGCTGCATTGTGTGTAAGATTTGACCATATCATGGAACATGTCCAGGCCCAGATAAACAAGGGTCAATCTGAGAAGAGACTGAAGTTGATAGCAGACCAGCCTTTGTTTTACTTGCTCAGCCAACTGAACTCTGGGCCAATTACGGATAACAAGAATATTCCCTATTTGAATTCCATCTTTTGATTCAAATATTCTCTTACTATATCAGACCCCAAGGTAGTAAAAATAAAAGAGAACTGGGACTTCTCCTCTGGCAGGATAAAGATACACATACCTACGATGGAGCGCCATTTTCCTTTGTCAGCTTTCAATATGGTATATCTTTCGAGGAGGATGTTGGGCAACCTGACCCCCGATCAAAAGGGAGTCCTGATCGGCCGTATTCGCCACAACTCCAAGCTGAAGAGCGAAGTAGCAACTTTCAAGGAGTCATTTTCTAACTCCCTTCGTGGGTTGGAACCCGACATCTTCGCTAATAAAATAGGGCCCAATTTTTATTTCTACGGTGCTGATACTTTTTTGAACCAGCTTGTAGACAAGGGGTCATATCTAACGGGAAAAATATGCCTTCTTAAATGGGTGCATAATTCACCTTCTTGGATCGTTTTGACCATGTGGGTACTGGAGATGTATGACCAGTTTTCAAAGGAGGGCAATCTCTATTATGCCATAAGAGGTTCCTGTTATGGCTTGGAGAATAATTCGATGTTGTTTGTTGCCTTGATCGAAATATAAAACTGTCGTACTGGGACCTTCTTTACCCCTGGCGGGGAGATGGGTCTCGTCCTTCACGAGATGTACGATATTTCACAGTTGACCTAGGGAGAGGAGCCGTATGAAGAGTATAGTCCTGATAATGAGGAGTTGGAGGAACAACACCCTGGGTTACTTACAATGTACCGGGAGTTATTGTGTCAACATAGGACCTGTCAGAAAAACTTGAACAAGAGGGATAAGAGCACAGAGGGGACGTTACCCCATAATAATACCTGGATTCATCATCTTTTTGAAATTGTAGCTTCGGTCTAGCTCACCGTTCGAACACCCCAGTCTTACACAGTAATCCGTAATCTGGCACCTAGCACTAAGAGGATGACTGCAACTGGTGAGGGGTTTGGTAGCTCTAGAAATACCTTTAGTAATTTTTATCAAGATACCCAGACATTGTCGGACAAGGATGTGCTGGCTGGATTCTTAATGGTGTGGCTACGAAATTGCATAGTCCCGGGAGGTTCTGGGTCGATTGAGAGGGCAAGCCGCAACCTCATCGTCCCTGCTGTAAAGTTGGCTTTTATTCACCTCATCGCCTTACTCCTAGCAATGGTCTGCAGCATCCATCATAGACTTCGTGCTTTTACCAGCAAGGTGCTAGACCATGACGGTCCCATGAATTTCAACCGGGTCGAGATGCCTTATCATTATTTAATGGGGTGGTTGCTAAAGCACTACCCATCTCTAATGAGTCCTGGCCTCGAGGGGATAACGACGGAAGCTAACGCCTTCATTCGTTGATATGGTAGGATGCCTTAGGCTTATACTATGGTTCCCGCGTGTCGGCAAGCTCTCCCTCATATGGCAAATTATTCTTTTTTTTGTCTCGGTCCCAAAATTCATCGAGTATGAGGTGGATATAGTTCATTGTGATGGTGGTGCTGACCGTCAGGTCTTATCTCTGAGGCTTTTCAGCTGGTTTCTCTCTATCCAACCTTCGTATTTAGTGTACCGATCAAAACATTATCTTCTTGGAGCCTTATTTGCCGAGTAGGTTTGCTCGATAGTTCGGGTATATCCAAGTCAGATTGAGCAATCCCAGCTCGTGTCATAGTTTTGAGGGTAGTTTTCTTGATGGAGCTCGATCCTAGGATTATTATTCTGCCACCAATACCCATGTCCTATTCATACTGCCAGATGTTATGGTTTTGGCACATATTATTCATGCATCGGCTAAATTTTATGTAGCCATGAATGCACCACCACCCGGCTTTGATTGAGATACTAGCTTTATCGTGGGCACGAAGCTGAAGCTCCAGAGCGGTGGATCCAATAAAGGTCGGGGGAAAGGCAGGGGAAAGGCTGCATCATTGCCTACTAACCCCGACTCGATGATGGGAGAAAAAGATACTTCTGACGACCCATGGACTCCGGTGGACTCTTCAATAATGCGTAGGGCCTCTTCGGTGCGGAGCCCTCCCTCCAAGAAGAGAAGACATGAACCATCTGTGACCGCGAGGTCAAGTCATCGGAAGAGGGTTTCTACCAAGGACTCCACGCTTGTTGTGGGAGATGAGGAAGAGGAGAAGGTAGTACTCCTTGCATTTGATTCGCCAATGGGATCCTATTCTTAATGCCAAGGCGGTATCCCTACGTCCTCTTAGATTTATTGTCATATCCCTTTTTTATGACCCTCTTCGTCCTGGTTTGTCTGAATTTATTCAGAGATCAGGATCTGGGGTTGGACACTTCCTCCATGGGTCGCTACAGTAGGGTTTTCTTATCGGAAGGAGGAGACATCATCTTCCTTCGAATGGTATATTGGCAAGCCTTTTATTGAGACAGTAGAAAGGTTTGGCGAGGAAGGGGATACTTCCTTAGACGACCCCTCGGTTAAAAATGTTGGCGCTATGGGTGTTCGCAGATAAACATATTTAACGTGGCGGCGGAAGAGAACATGGAGGAGGAGGCTGAACCGAGGCAAATAAGGGTAAGTCCTAGGTCAATCCTATCTTCCTCTGTGGTTGGTAACCACTTGAGGGACCTTCGACAAACATAGGGACTGCTTCTGATGCCGATATCCCCGGAGTATTGGTTGTCAAGGAAGGCATGAGGGAAGGAGAAGGAGCTCGAAGGGAGGCTGACCCTTACTCTCACTCTCCTATGGGTAGAGAATTCTCGATGTTGCCTCTTATTGAGGCTAGTGTAGGGGAAGCCTCTATCGCAGCGAGTCTACCTGGTACGGCGACCGCTTCGTCTCCTCCTCAGGATGACGTTGGACGACTTGAAGTTGCAGCTTCCTCAGTTTCTAGGGGTAGCGTTCTTCTCGAGGGATCCGTTCCTGGTCTTACCAGTGTGAAGGCCAAGCTTGCCAGTTTGCCTAGCGTCCAGACACTACTTTTGACGGGGCAGAGTTTGGACGCCGCAAAAGCAACTCGTCGTTTGGCAACTGTGGTTCCACCACCGACCTATCAAGTGTTGTCCCCTCGGCTTCACAGGCTACTTAGGTTATCGAATTGCCTGCAATCCCTTCGAATTTGGTTCCTTTGATGTCATCTACGAAAGTTGCGGTAACAGCCACTTCAAAGGTTATCCTTTAGTGCTTCTACAGATTGTTAAGGCAAGGAGTCCACAATGTACTGGATGAGAGATGCCTTTTGTTTGGTCCAAGCATGGTGCCCTGTGCCAGATACAGATTTTGAAGACCCTTTCTGGCTCTGAGCAGATGGTTGATATACTTCTTCAGAAGTTTGCTGAAGTAGAACAGCAGGTGCAACAGGTTGACGTCATAGTGACAGTGGCCACATAGTATGAACGTCTTTTGGACTCCATGGAACAAGTGAAGGCTACTTATGGGAAGACCAAGGCGGGTCTCGAGCAAGTACTCAAGAGGATGGAACTCCAACGTACCGAGTTGGACGCAGATGAGGTGGCTTGCTTTGCTCGAGAAGATGGATTTTCTTATACTATTGTTAAGATCCAGAAGAATATTGCACAACTCTAAGCCAACCTCAAGATCCGTGCACAATCTCTTACCGTGGACCAGTCATCGCCTACCCTTAAAGAGATTGAGAGAGACGTACCAGGCTCACGCTTACCTTGATAATCTTGCTGCTGTAACTGAAGAAGCCGAGCACCAGGTCAAATCTAAGATTGATGCCAGGGTTTTTCGTCTCCGAGGACGATCAGAAGAGTTGTGCACTGATCAGTAGCATCGGTAATTATTTTTTCCTTCCCTATTTTTTCTTCTTCTTTTTTGATTGAGGCTTTAGTAAGTCCTCAAATATAGTTTGTTTTTTATTCCCCGTTTAGAAGAAATAAATTTTTTTTAGGGATTATTCGTATGAACTTTGTATATGGTACTAGAGGTAATATGGACGTAGCACAACACCGTAGTCTTTTACGAACATTCCACTAGGGAATCTTTGGTGGACCTATTACTTCTTACGCACTTAAGTGCAAGTAAGATTCAAAATAAGCCTTACCAGAGGTGATATGGATATTGCAAGTTTTATGGATTTAACACCGCTGGCATACTTAGAGTTAAGTACGGGTGATAAGTTTAGACGACGATCGATATCAGAGGTATATGGACGTAAAAATTGATAGTCAAGTAGAAAGGTTTGCTCAGAGGTAAGAAGGATATAGCAAAC
This sequence comes from Iris macrosiphon, assembly GCA_036927795.1. Classification (NCBI taxonomy): domain Eukaryota; kingdom Viridiplantae; phylum Streptophyta; class Magnoliopsida; order Asparagales; family Iridaceae; genus Iris; species Iris macrosiphon. The sequence continues at coordinate 67,629,990 of JAYESA010000004.1, read as the reverse complement.
CCTACTGGGAGGATGTGAGGATGATAGCTCAGAGGTAACATGGACATGAGCTAATCGATAGTCATACCGAGAGGTTAAGTACGATTCTGGTATTTTTTTGGAAGAAAAAGGAAACGAGATAGAGGTAATATAGACGTGACTGTTTTCTGTGGATGGGGAGCAAGGGCAACTCATAGTTCAGAGATAATATGGACATGAAATGGTTGATTCCATTAAGAACATCCCACTCGGGGATCTTTGGTGGACTTGTTACTTCTTGCGCACGAGAGTACAAGTATAAGTTCGAGACGAAACACTATCAAAGGTATTATGGACGTGATAAATTTTATGGACCTATTACTTCTTACGCACCTTGTTTGCCATTAAATTAAAAGGAGAACTAAAAGAAATTGATTTGATTAATAAACTAAGAAAAAGTACCAGAAGTCCTAGAAGATAATCTATGTACAAATTTATTTTTTGGGGGTGACGATGGAGGGTTAGGAGTGTAGCAACTCTCTTTACTTCATGGACGATCCGATGCGGAAGCTCTTATCTCTTGCTCGAGTGTAGGTTTGCCAATAGCCAGCCGAGTTATGTTTATGGGTGTGGTACCTTGCTATTTATAGTCGCTCTATGGCCATGCTATGGATGCCGCATATGTTCCTGCTTGGTGGCCGCATAGGGCTACTTCAACAGCATACGGTTGTAACTATGGTCGCATATCATAGGGAGGCTGCCACGTGAGTTCGGTTCAGATATGTTGTTGATGAGATCTTGTAGTTGTTATCAACTTGTTATGGGCGTGACTTGGTCAACTGGACACATAATTAGTACCAACTGTGCGAAGATCTCTGTAGTTGTAATAGGAAGATCTTGTGAGTTGGAGGCCGCATAACAACTAGGTCGCATAATGGTGTGGCCGTATGGGTCTTGTAGCCGCATACGTGCTCTTGTTTGGGCCTTGGTCGAATAGATACTCTGGCCGCATGTTGGTGAGGCCGCATATGTGATCTCATCCACCTTTGGTCTGATGGACACTTTGGCTTCATGAGGATGAGGATGCATAGATTCGAGGCCGCATGTGTGCTTTGGCCACATATGTGGCCTGGACACATATGAGATTTTATCTGAATGAGACGCATATCATCGATGCCGCATAATATTGAAGCCGCATAGTCAGGACACGTGGCACGACTCGTCTAACGAGGTCATTATTATTTTATGTGACTATTTGTCTCTTTGCCTACCGTCTTTTTGTGAGTCTCGAGGCCGTCAGGCCTTTTTTCAGGCGTTGGAGAGTACGTCAAGGATCCTTTTTACGTTTCCTTGCTACTTGGTTTGTCTTGCCGCATAAAGGCTATTATGCGGCTTCCGTCTGGCCATATCTATCATATTTTATGCGACATGAGCTCTATGCGGTCTGTAGTATTTTTATGTTTCTACAAGATCCCCTTCAAAGTTTTCAAAATAAAAAGTTTTGAATACTTTGAATGAGAAGCATGGTCGAGCATTTTTTGCTCCCTAGTAGAGATATGCCGTATAACTCTGTGTTATCGCATAGCACGTTCTGTCAGGATGTTAAGTCATTAAATGAGTAGATTTGGTTCGATCTCTGAGGAGATCACTTGGCATTTTATGTCGTCAGTTGACACGAAGTCCGAGGTGACAGTTCATAGATGATAAAGCGACTTAACCAACTAGAAGTCACCTTCATCTTTTTGACGTTTCATGGATCTAGGCATTGGGATTCGAACCGCCATCGTATTTATCCCTAGCCGCATATCCCCACCTATATAGGGGTCCTCAGGAGAGAGAAAGAAACTCTTTCTTTTCTCCTCTTCTCATCTTCCTTTTTTTCTGCTGCTCGTTGACATGGCCCCTAAAGTTGCTTCCTCTGTCTTTGCGACCGCCACTAAGAGTAAGGGGAAGGCCAACATCAAGGGGAAGGCCTGCTCTGCTGTGGCAGACCCTCCGTTGTTCCTTGCCGACTTTCAGCCGCCGATCAAGGGTAGGTTTCGAATAAGGAAGATGAAAGGGTTCAGTTGAACACAGAGACACATATGCACGATTGGACGTATGGATCCGTTAATGTGCCAACTTATACACTGTCGCATAGGTGGCTTAGCCGCATAAGCCACTCGGTCGCATGACCAACTTTGTCGTATGCATGGCTGGCCTCAGCAGCATGACTGGCTCTGCCGCATGGGTGACCATGCTGCATAGTTGACCTTGGTCTCATGGTTGTCTCTGGCTAATGGGTGCCCCAGCCGCATAAGCTTCTCTGCCACATGGCTAAGTTTTGGCAGAATAGGGGCCTCGGTTGTTGGGGCTGAGATGACTGTCTCCTCATCCGATATTGTAGGACCGGCTGACAATGGCACATCCTCATATGTCAATCTTATGGTGGTCGATATTGCTTGATTTCCTAGTACCCAGACGCTTCTTCCTACTGGGAGGCAGTTTGTAGAAGCCAGAGCATCTAGACGTTCCGCGGCTACTGTTATATTACATGGGCCATCTAATGTTGCTAAGCCTCCTCCGCAGCCAACTGTAGTCCCCACAGTTATGACTCCTTTGACTCCTTTTGCTTTTGCTGACGTGAAAGAAGCCTTGAAGGATACTATTCAAAGCTTCTATATGCATCTGAAGCAGGGGGAACAAACCATCCTGGGACGCCTATAGTCAGGCTGAGATTTTGTGGACACTTCCTGGTCATGAGCAGATGGCTGACCTTTTGAGCAAATATTGACAAAGTTAGAACAACGCCTAAATGAATTGTAGAAGGCCTGGGAGGTCGACCTGATCATCGCAGTAGAAGAGGAATGTGAGTTCCTTCTGAAGACCATAGAGCAGGTGAAGACCGTATATGTGTGGAACAAGCAGGCCCTGGAACGTGACCTATAGAAGTTGGCCCTCATGCATGACAAGTTGAACGATCGAGGAAAGGTTTGTCTTGCTCGGAAGGACTCCCTAACCCATGCCATGGCTGAGATCAACGAGAAAATTGTGCAACTTCAAGCCCAGCTCATTGTCGTGGAGGGCAACCTTCAGGAGGCTTATCGAGAGAGGGAGGCAATCTACAAGGAAACTAGAAGGGTGGCCCAGTCTTTCGTTGCCCTGGAGAATACATTGAAGAGGCTAGAGGGCAAGTGCTAGGCCTATGCCCATTTGGAGGATCCTGCAACTTTGGCTCAAGAATCCGAATACAGAGTCAAAGCGAAGATTGATACTTACATTGCCCAGCTCCAAGGGCGAATATAGTAGTTTTGTACCAATAAGGAGGAGCAGTAGTTTAAGTTTTATTTTCTGAAACTTTCTTTTGTTCTAGTTTTGAAGTTTATTTTGCGGTTGGGACATGGATAGTCCCCTGCGTGTAGTTTGGTCTTTTTTACTTTAGTAAAATAAAATAAAAGATTTTCCTTTTTTCTTTGTGATTGTTTGTGTGAAATTCGAATATCGTACTAGAGGTAATATGGACGTAGTACAATACTGCATTTGTTGAGGATATCCCACTGGGGGATCCTTGGTAGACCTATTATTTGTTGCGCACGTTTAGTACAAATAATAAGTTTAAAAAAATCCCTATTAGAGGTAATATGGACGTGATAGATTTTGTGGATGGTAAGGACATCCCGCTGGAGGATCTTTTGTGGCCCTATTACCCTTTTGCGCACTAAGGGTGCAAGTAATAGATTCAAAATAAGCCCTATCATAGGTAATATGAATATGATAGGTTTTGTGGATCCATTACTTTTTGCACATGTAAGTGCAAGTAATAGGTTTGAGACAAGCCCTGACAGAGGTAATATAGACGTGGCAGTTTTTGTGGACTTAACACCGCTGGTGTACCTTAGTGAGTACTGGTGATAAGTGGGGATAACAACCGATATCAGAGGTAATATGGACATGATGATCGATAGCCAAAACTTGGGAGGTTTTCTCAGAGGTAATACGGACATGACAAACTCAGCCGGGAAGAATTGTTAGGACAACTGTTCAGAGGTAATATGGACGTAAAACAATATCCGAAAAACTTACTGAGTGATTTATTAAGTGTGGTCTATTCGAATCATTAAGATAGACCTAAGGATTGCTTCGCTAGGGAGATTTATGGGACGATAGCTTAGAGGCAATATGAACATAGCTAGCATCTAACAAGATTAGTTTTTGAGTAATCACCGTGGGAGTGTGCGAGTGGACCTAAGGACCGCTACACTGGGGAGACTTTTGAGGATCCATCATCCGTTGTGTATCCAGGGCTCCTGGATAGAGATGATAGTTTTTACAAGAATTTTATAAAGAAGGAGAAAATGTTACACATAGGCATTTGCTGGGGATGAAGAACCACGAGTGTAGAGAAGTACATCTGGGTTGTCCCGCTGGGGATGAGGAGAGTATAAGTCTAGTTTAGATGTAGTACTTCTTCTGGAACTTTTCGTTGATATGCATCATGAGCAAGTCGTCATTGGGTTTTACTAGCCGGTATGCGCTAGTGGCAAATACAATTTTCACAATGAACGGGCCCTCCCATTTAGGTTAGAATTTATCGGCCGTCTTGTGAGTCATGGCACGTACTAGCATCTCCATATCCTAGCCCTCTACGAGTGCTATTGTAATAACTATCGGATTGTATAGGAATACGACATCTTTTACCAAAGTTCAGACCTTCAGATTTTTGGAGGTCATAGCCAATCTTCTGTATGAGATGGAGTAATTGGTTGTTGTAATGATGGAACTGAGGCAGCTTATTATTTGTTGTGTTGAATAATGTTGATGACTTAGCTGTGCAGAATAAGAAGCTATGTGCACAGGAACACTGCCACGTATACACGAGAGAGTTGGCTGAGTTATGGTGTAAGATCATTGCCGCGTGCGCATGATTGTCTATCACGTTGAGGACCACCGCTTGCTGCATGTTTTTCTATATCGCGCAGGGGAATACTGCCTGTTGCCCATAAAGATTTGTTACGACGAGAAGTACTATCCTGTGCATATAAAGTATGATACGTCCTTGCGCTGAAGACTTGCATGGATGCATACAATGGAACGCTGCCTATCATGCTCAATTGCTGATGAGTCATGCGAGACTTAGCTTTTATGCACAGAAAGACTTGTTGAGCTATGTTGAGCATCCGAAGTCTACAGTTTGTGTTTTCTAAGGAAAGGATCATGCGGTCATCTTCAAGGAAGACTGGCAGCGTTGTGTTCTCCTCAGATTCATAGGAGGCTATGTCATTTTTGCGAGAGTAACTACACCAAGGAATTTAGAATCTTTTCCTTGAGAGCCATCATCTTTCGGAATGCTGGATTATTGTGTAGGTCCAGGGGTTTACTACCCCCAGCTTGGGGAGCCCCTAGGAGTTCTGAGAAAGAACTACCCCCAATAGCTGACAGCTTCTTCCTCGAGTGAGTTCCCTGGAAAATGCCTTCTATGTGTCCTGCTGTCGGTCCTCCCAGTGGTCTTCTTCTTAACGCGCTGGTCGAGTGTGATGGACTAGAGGCACTGGCCTTCTTTTCTTCTTTGGTGGAGGGTTTCGAGCCGATTAATATGCAGCGAAGGGCAGCTCCTCTCCCTCTGGCTCTTGCACCTGACCTCCAAGTTATTGTCGGAAAAGTGTCTTTAGGTGCAGCTATTAGAAGGTCGGCTGCCTAGTACTTGGTGCTGCCACTTCGTTGCAACAGTAGTTGATGATAATCTTGGCACAATGAAGCCCTGGAGAGGATATTGCATCGGTCGTAGTTTCTTCCCTCATTTTGCACTTGTGATTGATCAGTTATGCAAGTCGAACGAGGATTGTTCGACATTTGTACCCTTTTTGTGGGCCCGGGTAGACCGAGCGCACTGGTGTGGAGGTGTTGTGTTTCCTCCCAGATCCGAGGTTCGTATAAGAACTTGCCTCAGATCGTTGGCAGAAGACTTTTGAGACCGACCCGGTCTATTTTTTGTTGGGGACTGGACCCATGGGGCAGTCTTATATAATTTTCCATCAGGGGCCTGCGTAATGATTAGCGGTGCCCTCTGATGGTCAACCGACTGGACAGTTGTCTAAGCTTGGCGAGATCGTATTATCCTGGACCTCTTTGACTTAGCGCCCGTGGGTGCATAGTATGCAGAGTCTAAGTTTGGGTTTTTATCGTTCTCATTAGGCCGCATAGAGTGTGGGCCGCATGATATACGACCAAAGACAGAAATTTTGCTGCTGTCTAGGTCGCTTGGGGACGTCTGCCTGCGGTTATAATCTGAGGCCGCATGAGGTCGTATGCCCATCTTATGGGGCCTTCTTTTTGGCCGCATAGAACCTGCTTCAACCTCAGAACGTCTAGTATCTTAGTGTTTTCCTTTACCAGAGTCTGGACTCTGAGTAGTTTCTATGTGGACGTCTTGGGTGCACGCCTGGATGCCAGCAACAGGGTGAGCGGCTGGAAGCGCCCCCTCCGCAGTTGGGGGAGGCACAGCGGCCTTCGCTACCCATTATCTGTGGGTTGCCTTGGGCTTGGCTAGACTTGGGGAAGGACTGACCCTTCCTTCCGAGAGCATGTCCTCGAATGCTTGTTGGTCAAAGCGAACATGTCATGACCCGCACCACGAATTTGGGAATGAGTTATGAGTATGTCCAGCCTACACCAAAGTGTCGATGGTAGAACGTTGTACAATAAGCCACAAGTATAATCTACAAATCACAACATATATATATCTCCACACTATACTCAATCACATGCACTAGTTTAAATGAATACACCAAGATAATATTGAAATAATACTCTCGATGCGGGTCCAAGAAGTCTCCCCAAATGCTAAATATCTAAAGTACAATATTCAAAATACTTTTAAAAAATTGTTGGAGAATAATCCGGTCCAAAATAACTAACAAAACCATCTACTCTACTAAACTACTCCATTGCAGACGGTATCTGAGCTGCTAACTCTCTCTGATCCTCCGGAAGGGCAAGATCATGCTCTATTATGTCGCTAGCATATGGTCCATAATTTGTAGGGATTGTATCCTCATCGAAGTCACCTAAAATATGGTTATCCAGTCAGGAAGGGAACGAGTACATCATAGTGAAAACAGTTCCAACACATGGTAGAAGCTATAAGACAATAAATAGAAAAGAATATATGATAGCAACAAAACTGAAATCACAATAAGGCAACTAGAATAACTAAATTCTAAAGTCTTGTCATAGAAAAAATATAGTATGATATCTCCAAGAAACAAAGGAAATAACTGTAAAGTATGGAAGAACATATAGGAACAACTACTCTATGTCATTTAAAATACCTTGTTGACATGTGAACGGCTAAGGGGCAAAATTCAAACAAACCACACGTGTCGTACATGGCTGCTATTATTCCAGTAAGATCAGGGGATAAAAAGGGTTGTTCACACGTCCACTAAGTATTTTTCCTCCCCACGAGTACAACATAGATTCCGAACCAGTCATAAAGTAATAACAATAATCTAGAATAGTCACATATCACATAATAAGAATCCATCATACTAATCCGTGTAACAAGTGTCAAGAATCAAATAATCAATACTAAGCATGCATTATAGAGACTATCAAGCACTGAAAGTAATCACAAAAATATACTCGCCTGTGGTCCTTAGCTGTGGTTGGATCAGGTCCCAATTCAGAGTCCAAATACTACGTATAATATGTTACCATGTCAAGAGATAAGTTATTTTAATTTATTTAATTCTGGAAAAATTACTCTAAAATCATATCACTACCCAATTCTAGAAAATAGGATTATTTTTTTATTTTTATTTGGTAAATTGTGTATTGTTTATAAATAATTATATTTCTATTTAATTGATGGTTGTATTATATTTTATTGATTGTTTTAGGGTTTTGGCTAGTCTGGACCCATGTCAGACCTTAGTGGA